>VDFB02090704.1:0-48621 GCA_007258455.2 Sequoia sempervirens
TCACCGGATTCTAAATATGTAATTTGTTTTGAATTGAATTATTTTTTTCTATTTTCAATTAATTTCTAATAAAATTGGTCCATAAACTTTAAATATCAGAGTTTTCTACTATTTTAATAACTTTTGATCAACATAACATTTTGACAAACAGATTGCACGAGAGAAAACTTCAGACAATTCTTTTCAATTTGAAAAAAAAAAATAGAAAATGATAAGTTTAGGTCATCTTATGCATGTCGTACATGACGATTTTTCAAAACGACAAATCTGCCTAATAAAAAATTAACAAAAAAAAAATTCAATAAAAAATTACAAAAAAATATCAAGAGCAAGCTTCAGTGAGTCATAAAACTTTCCCAAAAGGATTTAGAAAAATACAATAATTTAAGTCAAAATATGGATGTCGTACACGTGCATGGTATGGTAAAAAAAAATGACTTTTAAACAGTGGTTTTTAGAAATGCCTATTAAAACTCAATTTGTGCAATCTGGGTATTGAAATAAATTACATATTTGGAAACTAGACTCCGAGCACTACATTTTATGATTAGTGACTTTTTTAAAGATTTCATCTCTAAGTGCTTCAAATTTTAAGGTCAAATGTGTCAAATACTGAAAATCAGGGAAAACACTTCCACTTTTTGGCCAAAAAGTGGACTCAACTTCTTGCACACACCCAACATAGGTTTCCATTAGAAAGGCGTTCATAAAATCAAATCTCCCTAAAGAATTGTTAAATACAAATTGATATAACAATGCTTGGAGACATGGTTTTCGAAATTTTCTTCATGTTGCAATCTACCATTAAAAGTGAATTGGATAACTGTTGCAACATAGTTTAACACTATCAAAGACTTTGAACAACCGTGTCTCATTATTGCATTCATCTAAATTAGATGTATGGATTGTTTGTTCTTTAATTACACTCACATGTTTCAATATGTTGTTTCAATTTGTACCATACTGTTGTTTGAAGCTATATAGAAATATTGTAATGTTGCTATAATTTACATACATTGTGAACTGATTATATATGTGTATGTATGTACATACACATTTGTACATTGGGGATATAATAATGTAACATGCATTGCTTGTTTCATTGCACACATACCCTTGTTCATTTAGATTCAACTAATTAGATGTATGGTTTGTTTGTTCTTCAAATACACTCACTCTTACATGTATGAATATGTTGTTTCAATTTGTATCATTATTTTCTTTGTAGTTACATAGAAATTTTGTAATGTTGTTTCAAGTTTCATATACATAGTGAATCGATTATATATGTGTATGTATATACATACATATTTATATGTCCATACATACATATATAATCAGTTAACATGATCACCTAAGGGTTGTAAGAGTTAGAATTGGGGATATGATAGTATAACATGCATTTCTTGTTTCATTGCACGCATAGCCTTGTTAGTTTATATGCATAACTTGTAACAGCAATATGATACAAATATTTGTAACCCTATTTGATAGAGTTGTATGTATGTATGTATGTATGTATGTATGTATGTGTGTGTGTGTGTATACATATATAATTCTATATACTGCAAAGATAGATATGTTCCCTATAGCCTTATTCATTTACCCAATATCAACCTCTCTCCGTTATAGTGAACTATGATAATGGTTGACTCCTACTTCTATTATAATCATTTCTAAAACAGCATTATGAAATTTATACATAACTTGAAACAGCAATATGGTACAAATATTTCCAACCCTTTCTAATATAGCATTATGCTTGATATATGTGCAGAGATAGATAGACACATATGTTTCCTATAGCCTTCTTCATTTACGTTCAACTTAATTAGATGTACATGTATATATGTGTGTGTGTATGTATATATATGTATATATGTGTGTGTATATATGTAATGGTGTGAATTTGTACCCCCTTGAAAATTCCCCATCTACACATGTGGACGTGTTAGAAATTATCACCAAAAGCATAAAAACATAAGGAAATAAGCACAAAAGCAAAACACAATGTTATACCTTTGATGACCCTCCTTGATTGAGCTCAAGATGCACCCAAGTCTTGTTTGATTTGCTCTAAGTGTTGAATATGGATTGCTCACAATTGCACTAGCATAATGTTAGCCAAATTCAAGATGTAGAAATGAGAGGATGAAGGCTCAATTTATAGAAAATTAGAGGGTAAAATGAAGGGTCAAGATTGAAAGTTGATGGAGGGTTAGAATCTCTTGAGGAGATGATGCATGGATCAAGAGGTGTGGCTAATTAGCATTGTGAAAAGTGTCACAATTGAGTGTAGGGGAGGTGATGAAGTGTGCTCATACATGTGTGAGCACACCTTGGAATGACACCTCATTTAATTATGGAGGCTAGGTGTAAGTGTAGGTAGGTGAGATTTGTGGCATTAATGAGACAAGATTAGGGAGTTAAGGGTGAATTTTAAATTAGGAAATAATGGTAATGATGGAGGTTAGGATAGTTAATTAGGGATTAATTAGCATAATGAGGTGGTGGAGTTAATAAACCATGAGTTTATTAACTTAGGTGGAGTCACAAGTTGCAGAATGGGATAATGGAGGTTAGTAGGATTAATTAGTATAGTTGGATTTTAAAGGAAATGGGGATTTGACATGGGATCTAGAAGAGATATAGTTGTAGGAAGTGATATAATTAATTAAATAGGATATCTAATTAATTATAAGGGGAAAATGGGTTAATTAATTAAATAAATGTATTTAATTAATTAAAAGAGGGAGAATGGGTGAATTAATTCAATAATACTATTTAATTAATTTGGACGAAATGATTTTAGATTTATGGTGACTACATTTTTCCCCTCTTTGGTGCAGTGTCTGAAGTGATACCGCATCAAAGAAGTTTAAAATTTTGTCCCAGTGGATTGAAAGGTTAGTTAGGAGGTGATGCCCCCTCGAAAGACTAACCAGAAAAATATTTTTTAATCAGGGTCTCGAAAAAAGCGGGCTAAAATGATGGGGGATGTTATAGAAGAAAAAGTTAGTAGAAATCAGGGGAAGAAATAGAGAAATTAGGTGGAACAGGGAAGGAGAACCAGATATTCGATGTATCTAGTACATAATAAATTAGGGTTAGGGAGGTGATTAGAGGTTAATTAAGGTTAAATAGCCTATAAATAGGCTTGGAGGGGACCAAAAAGTAACTTTCAAATTTTGATTGGTGGAGTGTAGTTGAGGTGACAAAGCAAATCAATAGCGGAGATTCCTCGATATATGCATCGTGCAGAGCGAGTTTGGAAGTATCAGTAGGCAGAGGACGCATGGGATTCGATACGTCATCTATCCCTTAGGTTTAGGTTAGGTTAGGGGGTCCAGGGTAGGTAAAATTAGGAGACAAAATCAGGCGAACACATGCACCATTTCATGAATCGACGTTTAAGGGCACGACTGTGGTGCCTACATGCAAAAAAGAAATCACGCCTACATCTTCTCAGCGCTGCAGTCGATTTTGGTGCCCGTGTTAAAAATCATAGCGCCTATGTTTGACATGCATGTGTTTAACATGCACAGGGGGGATTGGGAAATGGCATATGCATAATGTGGTGCCTACGTCAAAAATTGACGTACCTAGGTGAGAAAATGATGCACCTACATAAAGCGGTGCTTAGGTTAAAAATTGGTGCGCTTGCATTGCATAAAACGATGCCTATGCCAAAACGGAAGTGGAGTTCTACAAAAACTAGAGGGGTGGGTTAGTTAGGCTAAAATTAGGTTCATGATTTAAATGAAAAGGGTGGTGTTAGTGTGTGGAATGATGGAGGAGGACCTAAAGGTCATACAGTCAAGGGAGTGGCGGATAGCAGTTATGGGGAGGCTGCAACAGAGGCTGACGCCCAACGACGATGACTAGTTGCACCTGATGGGGATGTATTTTATTTCCCGTATGCCCTAGATTAGAGCACATAGATCACTAATTTTATTTACCGTTGCACCTGATTTGAGAAGGATGGTAACAACATGTTGTGAGAGATTATGCAGCTATTTGGGTTGCATGTGTGGATCATTGTTATTGGTTTTGGTATTTCATTATTGATCATTTATCACGCCTTGATATATTGTTGATCAGTAGAATTGATATGCTTTGGCATTACCTATGTAATGGGAGTTCTTGGATATGTATGTTCTTCATTAACAGGTTTGATACAAGGAGCATTTGATTACGGTTTATGGGTTGCATATGTTCTTGGCATGACTTTACTGATGTATTGATACCTTAGAGGTATGCATGGTTGGATGTATTAGCATGTCTTGTGGATGTTATTTCCAATCATGTGGGTTTTTCAGTTGGTAGTAGTTTGTTTAGAGCCTTTGTTATCACTTGGATTTGATGCTTGTGTTCTTGGATTGGTGCATCTTCACCTTGGCATGTTCCTTTTCTTCCATAGGTGGCACATTAGAGTACAAGAGAAGTTATTTCTTGAGATGGTGGTCACTTTGTTCTTATTGCAAGTATCTTGATGGAGCATGAGAGCATGTTGGAGATTCATGTGGTTTCATGTATAGCTACGATGATGTATTTCATGTATCGATCCCTTATGCAATGTATACAACAAGTGGGAGAATGTTAGGATATGGTGTTGTACACCATTGCATTAAATGATTTATTATAATTTTGTAAATAAATAATTATTTAGTTGTGACGCACCTTGGTGATGTGGTTATTCATACTAGGTAATTATTTGGGGACCACTTAATGTTGTATTGTAACATGTATTATTATCTAATGTGTGGGAGACATGTGATAATATTTTAATATTGGGGAAATATTAAATAAAGTGAAGTCTTAGTACCCAATATTAAATAAGGGGTTAGTGATTTTGTATTCACATGGTTTTACCTTACCACTAGTTGTATTTTGTGTGAGCTTGTGTCTATAAAAGCAAATATGTAGTGGTTTAGGTTGGTTGGTTGGGTTGGATGTCATTATTGAGTCTTTATGAGGAATGCATTTGTGAAACATGGCATGGGATGTGTGGATTCATACTTGGACACATGGAGATGCATTGAGAGGTTTGATGTTTCAGAGGTATTCATTTTAACTCTTGTATTTCTTTATTTATGAATAATATGATGGAGTATGGATGCTTTTGGAGGTTGGGTTTTTCCCTCTTAAGGTTTTTCCCAGGGTATATCTTGTGTTATCTTGTGGCTTGTCTATTTAATCTATGCATTGTGGTTACTTGTATGCATGTGTATCTCTCATGGGTTATGTAGGAAATGGGTTAAGATTGTGGGTTGAATGCAATATTTCCTAACAATATACTTCATGTCGCAATTCCACAAACACCGAAGCATTTCTGCAATTAGTGTAAACACCCAAAGTTGGTTGAACCTATGTTAACACTATTAAAATTGTAAGTGTGTGCTTCACCAAATCCAAAGTTGAATCATGGACCACAAAAAACACTTAAACACAATCTGGAATATTCCATCAACACCCTAAAATCCAACAAATCCTTCACAACAACATACACCTGAAGAACATACTCATTTTGGGAAACTAGTTAACCTTCCACATACTGTAACACAGGAATCCAACCTTGCGAAGCACCAAACTTCAAACAACTCATTCTGAAGATAGATATGAGCTCTGTAAGCACGCCCTCAGATCTGCAAGACCATAAACCACACTACAGAGAAATGCGAAGCAAAACCATTTCTCCTAGACAACACTACTTTCACAGTTCACACACTAGTGAACACAATTTTCTCTGCACAAGGATCTAGGACAAGAAACTCTAGATATAACACCTCTGAACACGTCTGATCAACATATCTGAATTGCATAAGCAAATCTTCAATACAGAAGAAATGTGGAGCAAAAAATAGAACACTACTCTACTACACTAAACACTCTTTACCACATTGTCTCCTCTTTTATTCATTTTTTCAAAAGCACTTGGAAACCAAGCACCAAAAACATCATCTCATTATATACAACACTTTCTCATCACCATCAAACCAACTGCACTATGGAAATTCAACCACACACATACTTATCAAGGCAACACTAGAGGTTGACACCAGTGAGACTACCAATGACAACATAATGCAACAAATCAAAGCATTTGTAAGATTGACATCAATGCAACAACATAGATCTGTTGACATCAATGACAACACAAACTACACGGACTTCCAACATGGTTTATGTGTATTTAAAATTTTATATGTAACAATCTACTTCTTTGGTGGAAATATGTGGAAGGATTAGTTTTTTCTATGGTGAAAATTGAATTCTCAGCAGGTCTTTTACTTTTGAATTATTTCATAGTTATTTTATTTTTATTTTTTTTGTTTAAATAGTTATTTTTATCTTGTTATGTTGGATTTATTTGTTTTATATTTATATTATTTTATTTTATAAAACCAACAAATTATTTATAAGTTAACACTTAATTTTAAATTAATATAGGAGAGAGGGACACAGGGTCCAATTGTTGGTACAACATTTGTGCATATAATATCTAGTCTTGCAACATATTTATACTATATATTGTCAATAATTAGTCCACAAATAAATAAATAACCAAATGTTGGTCAAGATGGACTCATACTTGAACACATAAGAACCTATGAATGTTATATAAAAAACATAAATGCATTCATAAACAAGTGAAATAATTGTTTTTTCATATAAAATGTAATAACTATCCACTATAAGTGCCATTTATACAATAACGTGCTCATTTAAACTGTTGAAGTTGATGATTGAACTCCACAGCACTCAGAAATCACCTGCAAGCAATTATCCTATCATAAAAGAAAGATCAAAGCAATTGATTTGTTATGCAACCAAGAGAGAAAAGATTGAATCCAGAAGAGCAACTGATTTTCTATGTATTAACCTGAATGGTTCTGAATTGAATTATTACAATGAATGTGCAAGCTTTATAAAAGCATGCAAAAGCAAACCCTTGATGAGAATTTGACTAGATAGTGACAAATGTTCTAATCTCATGCAATGAGACAATTTTTCCTATATTTAGTTCAAACTAATAATAAAAAAGCACTCCTAAGTTTAGCTTAAGTGAACTAAGGTAATAAGGGACTTAATAATTAATTAAGTGATTATCCTAATTACTCCAACACCCCCCCCCCCTTTAAGATCAACTTAAAGAGAAGCTAAAAAACTTGATATAAATGTAATGATGGGTGCATGGATGGGTTTCGGATACAAATCCTGATGAGGTACGCATGTACAAAATAAATGAATCTCTCATAACTAGAGAAAAGGAGAAAACCGCATATAAAAAAACTCCTCTCCAAAAGAGAGAAAAATAAATGACTGCACTAGTGAAAGAAGGATAGGACTTAATGTGACCCCCCAAGGACTGCTTCTATCACAAAAGTACAGTAGATGTCCCCTCGATAAGAGAGAGAAAAAGAGGATATGAATCCCCCCATAAAGAAAGAGCTCTTGTGCCAATGATGAACGCTTGAAGACGGAATTTGACCCACTGCCTACAAACAACATTTCTCCCCCTAGGAAGAAACAGATCCACTGGTGATTGGAAAAGCCAATTCAAAAAAATGGGTGATGTCAAAATCCAAATCCAAATGATGTTTGCCTCTAAAAATTGCCCATGTATCCACATGTTGGAAAGCAATGATGTCAATCCAATATCTTGTGAAGACTGATGGAGAACAACTTGCTAAGGCGATGAAGGTGGGCCAACCGTATTGATGTGGTTGTCAATAATGATGAGATGAATTTCCTCAAAGTAATCCTCCAAATATGCAATATAAGACTCTACAAACAAGGATAATATGTCTACAAGATAGGAATCCCAACTAGTTGTGTTTAGAAGATGAATGTCTTGTTGTACTATATCAATAGGAGCCAAAGATGTGGCAATGTCAAACTAATCAGGAACAATAGGAGGTGATGATGTAGTCTCAATCTGAAGAGTGGGAACATGAAGACAAGTCTCTGAACCATCGAAACATGCAAGACCTGTGTTATACTCAAGCTCCTTTAAAATATCGTCATCAAAGGGTATGGAATCTGCATCTACAAGAGGGATGAGACAATCTATAGCAAGATCCTCTAGGTATGGAGAGATATGAGGGTCTCCACGGATCTCCCAAAGATGAGTCCAAAGTGTGTGGGGACATTCAATGTCCAATACAGCACACATAATGTTAAGATCAACACTATAACATATAACCCCTACAGTATGATCTTTGATGATGCCCCATGTTGATAAACTCCTTGGTGTGTCTGGTGTAAGTATGAGTCCATACAAATAAGGCAAAATATCAAGCCACCTAAGATGTGTTAGGATGCCATTTCACTAAGACTCATAGTTATCCTTTTCCAAGTTGATCACAGAAGGATGAACAGAAAAACCCATGATACTCACTCAAATGAAAAAATTAGATACTAATGACCTTAATACTGATAAAGCAAATCAAATGATGTCATCCTACACAAAAAGATCATTTTCAAGTGCCAATACATCCAAGTAATTAAGCAAAATGTGAAAACACAAAATATTGGATAAAATGTACCTAGGGCATATTCTAGAAAAATGGATGGATACATCTAAAGAGCTCTAAAATACCTTTCCAATATCGCTTGAATTACGAAAATCGGAGATACATGCAAAAAGTTATGAGCTAAAAAGCGCAAAGTGAAAATCTAACATTGAATGAGAATAACAGGAACCACAAAAAAACTGATAATGAGACCTACACCATTGAAAAGAACTCAAAACCAACTTTCCAACAATATCTCGTTTGCCCAAATTTGATATTGTATGCCCCAGTTATGATTGATTTACAAAAATAGGTCAAAAAAAACAAAAAAACATTGGCTGGTGGCTAGTGGGTGGCGAAATTTTTTTAAAGCTTTGTTTTTTTTTTTCTTTTTTGTTTTCTTTGCTTTTTTTTTATGGTTGTTTTCTTTTTTGCTTTTGCAAAAAAATAAAAAGCAAAATTAATGATATTTTTTTTTTTTTTTTGAAAAAACAAATTAAAAAACCAGAAGATTTTTCTCAAAACAGGATCTCTCAAAATCCGGATAGAAGGCTACATATCTAGAGCTCTGCTACCATGTTGAAGTTGATGATTGAACTCCACAACACCCAGAAATCACCTGCAAGCAAATATCCTATCACAAAAGAAAGATCAAAGCAATTGATTTGCTATGCAACCAAGAGAGAAAAGATTGAATCCAGAAGAACAATTGATTTGCTATATATTAACCTAAATGGTTCTAAATTGAATTATTACAATGAATGTGCAAGCTTTATAAAAGCATGTAAAAGCAAACCCTTGATGAGGATTTGACTAGATAGTGACAATAGTTCTAATATCATGCAATGAGACAACTTGTCCTATATTTAGTTCAAACTAATAATAAAAAAGCACTCCTAAGTTTAGCTTAAGTGAACTAAAGTAACAAAGGACTTAATAATTAATTATCAAGTGATTATCCTAATTACTCCAACATAAACAAGGTATTGTTATAATAGTGAAAAAATATTTTTCTTATGTGTACAACTATTAGGGTAACAATATATATGCATTTGAGTATTTCATATTAATAGTTTGTCCTATTACAAATATAAGGTGACGACAATAAATACCTTGTATTTTTCCATGAAATGTGAAAGATTATAGAGAGTTTTATGATTGAATATAAGTTGCATTTTCAAATAACGTGTTGTTCTTATAGCAAAAAATAGTTTTTTTTTGTGTACAACTATTGGTCCATTTGTTTTGGATATAGAAGTTAGAAATAAAAAATATTTATGGTACCAAAAGGTATTGTAATTATTTAGGTTGCATATAAGTTATATTTTAAATAAAAATATGATATTATATTAACAAATGATAACCTATGAATGTTATTAAAAAACATAAATACATTCATAAACAAGTGATAATTTATTTATTTTTGTTTCATATAAAATGTAATAACTATCCACTGTAAGCGTCATTTATACAATAAGGTGCTCATTTAAACAAGCTATTGTTGTAATCGTGAAAAATATTATTCTTATGTGTACAACTATTGGGGTAACAATATGTATGAATTTGAGTATTTCATATTAATAGTTTGTCCTATCACAAATATAAAAGGTGACCACAATAAATACCTTGTATTTTCCGATGAAATGTGAATGATTGTCAAAAAGTTTTAAGATTGAATATAAGTTGCATTTTCAAATAATGTGTTGTTCTTATAGCAACAAATAGTTTATTTTGTGTACAACTATTGGTCCATTTGTGTTGGATATAAAAGTTAGAGAACAAATATTTATGGTACCAAAAGGTGTTGTAATTATTTAAGTTGCATATAAGTTATATTTTAAATAAAAATATGATATTATATTAACAACAAATGATATTTTTTTGTTCAACTATTAAGGATACAATGATTAGGTTTTGATCAAATCTTTAAAAAGTCAATTTTTGGACACTTTTCACTAGATGTGTTGATGTGGCAAGTTGTATGATGAGTCACACCTCCAAACCTTACTTGTAGATAGATAAGAAGGCAATTCATATTCCTAAAAATAGAGGTCCTATGATATTCCATACAACCGCTACATGCTCGCAAAGTCCTACGATATTCCATGCAACCACTGCATGCTCACAAAGTTAGCCCTAACAACTATTGATCCCTCTCTCCTAATAGATGCTCACAAAGTTAGCCCTAACAACATATTGTACCAAATATTTATGATATTCATTAGTCATTATTATCAACTATACTTTCAATTAAATTGTAAAATAATTATAATAACAATATTCTTCTCTTTAACTAATTACTATCAATAATATTTTTAACATTCATAAATCAACTAATCAATTCTCAAAATAGCACTACTAACAAATTATTTGGTCATCAATATTTAACAAAAAAATATCATAAAAAACAAACTCAATTTCAGATTTGGTCATCAATATTTATCAAAAGAAGTAGCATATAAAACAAACTCAACTTCAACTACATTACAAGATTTTCTTGAAATCAAAATGAAAATCAACAAATCAATATACCAAGACTCTTTACTAATAAGTCATTTGCTTATTAAAATTTATAAACTATCAACTATAATTTTCATTGATAAAGTATAAAGTAAACTTGTGATACATATGACTTGCAAGAATATGTTATTTCAAACTATTATCCAATCTATTAATTTGGGAATTGTGATATTGCTATCAGAATTCAACCGTGTAATTTTACTGCTATCAGTATTATCCAATCTATACCCTAAATTGATTTCTATCAACTATCCAACAAATATTATTATTGTAATTCTAAAAAAAATAAAAGTGCTCACCACTCCGTGACTTGTTTTCCTTTATGATCAGATCATTTCACTCGAGACTTTCGCCAAGGTGGTACGTCTTGTAAGCTGCAAAGGTTAGGCTGCTGCCCCCTTCAAATCATCTCCTCTAAAACGTGGAGATGGAATACAAGTTTCATTTTAGACCTTTTATAAGGCATGAAATTTTTGAGTTTCATTTTAGACCTTTTAGAAGGCATGGAATTTTTTAGTTTCAATTTAGAACTTTTAGAAGGCATGGAATTTTTTGCTTCAATTTGGATTGACAATGACCCACATAAATAAAGATTTTTTGGCATCTTAAGACGAATTTCGACGCAAATATTTGAAGATTGAAAACAATTCCAATATTAGGTAGAAGTAGTGGAGACAGAAAAGCGCGTTCCAATTTTGCGAGCATTTGCTGTAGGTTATCAGACTACACAGGCTGGTGTAGCGTCAATTTACTTTTCTTTCCAAGCGTAATGCTGATAAACTTGACCACTCCCCCCTTTCCAAGCCTCTAAGGGCTAGAATTAAAAATCTTGAAACAGAGCTAACATTGGGTCTATCCCAGTTTTCCATTAACTCTTTCCTATGAAAACCAGTACCTCCAGGTAAGAATCTTCTCTAAATCTGCTGTACTTACCAAGTGCACCATTAAACGCTCCTGCAAATGGAGATTTTGACCGTCAACTCTTCTTGAAAGTATTAGAAGCCTACTGTAAATTGTTTTTTGTAACTCATATTGACCTTTGAGGAATTGGAATTTTCAATTAAGCTATAAACAACCTGTTTAAGGCATCCATTGTTTAAGTATGAGCTATCTTTCCCCATCTATTGCAGGCAACCATTCAATCTCCTGTTTCCAAGAGTACTGCCAAAATGTTTGTTTAGGTAAAATATTCCCAGCCGCACGTATCCTTGCTTCAGTACCTAAAGTAGCATGTTTAAAGAATTACTGACGAGCCACTTCACTGTGACCTCTTCTGTATTTTTAGCCTTCTCTGTTTCCCCCTTCCCGTTTTGTAGGAAGAGCAGAGGCACGGCTCGCCTGTTTTGAACCCCACTCTCTCTGCAGTAAAAGTCCCGACGGCAACTATTTTACATTAAGTTTGTAATTGTTTTGAAACATTTAATAGTCTCTTCATCAGCATTATTTCTAGTTTGTAAATTAAAGCAGTATTCTCCATTACATACCGATTATACAAGCAAAATAACATAAGCTCTCGTGGTAAAAATATTAAATAACAATAGATGTTACACATGATCCATATATAGAGATGCAACATGTCGTTTCACTGGTTAAATAAATTGAGCAACCAAGAATTATCCTTGAATTATCTTAAGCTATTTCTTAGGAAAGAAGCTTTCTAATTTTGTTATAGCTGGTTGATAGAGAGCATGACAATAGAAAAGAAACTTCCTTAGAAACCAAATGCATCTAAACCCAGACATTTCTTAGAAAACCAATTTTTAACAGCAAAATTTAGAGTATCAGTCAAATGTAACAGTTTCGCCCCTCAATACTCTAATATATCGCAATTAACCAAAAAAAAATCTACCAACGGCTTTGGCTGGTCACATGACAATGCATTTAGACAAAACATATGGTACATACTTGATTTAAATTACATAACTCTCCAAGCATCACCTGGAAGGTGGTTTGGATTTTAAATTTGGCTGGGATCAATAATTTCTGGATCAGTTACCACAAAGCATCAAGAATCTCCACTTTAGTTCGCAATTTTATTAGGAATGTTTCAAGTCCAACCTGGTAGATCCTCTTAGCCAATGAACATATAGATCTGACAAATTTCAAATTTCTGGCACAACTGCTTGTTCATCAAACCCCTGCACCGCAACCAAATCAAAAGCTTCTCATAGGTTAAAATGGGTACATAGCGATAACATGTTTTGTTTCAGCTGTTTATCCTTTATGTCGTGCTGCACATGCCATTCAGGTTGACAATGAAGTATATAATACAAGATTGCGGTGACACCATCAAGTATGATTGGCATATATTCCATCCATATAACTTCCCCAAGCTCCATTTTCAGAACTAAAACATGCCTCTGGAAATCAGTAGACAAAAGCATTCCATACTACTTCCCGCAGGCCAATTGTTGGAACAATATTTGCTCTTTAGTTTTCTCTAAAAGCATACATGCACGAACCAGAGTGAGAGCTATTCAGTATATTGAAGCAGTCTACTCAGAAAGATGAGCAGTTGGCAATGCTCCTTCAGCTGTACATATTCTCAATCCCCCAAAGGAGTAATACTTGACACCACTTCTTAGTGCAACCTAAGGAGAGTTCCCAACAAAGCTAATGATTGAAAGATCTCGAAGGATTAGTATAATTCTGATAAGGAGGATCTCTCCAAACATTTTGATCATCTGAACAGCTACCATTTTGCAACTGCATTGGTGGACTATTCATGATTTCCAAGCCGTCCTGACTCATTTGCAACACTTCGCAAGGTGATAAGATCTTGATATAACGCACACAGCTTACAAATTCCCTGCAAAAAATGCCATCATATATCTCATTCAGACAACAAATAACAATTTGTATTCCTTAATGAAAAAGTAAAGAAAGAAAGCAATTGCCTGTTCATGCTTTAAGACATTGCAATTAGTGCCGAAAACAGATTCATATTTATCATTAGTGTCTGTGGTTGCTATATTGATTTTATATTTAGTCGGATTCTGTATCAGTTAACAAAACTATGCACAAGGAATGCCAATTGCAGTACGTTGGATTTGGAGAGATTTTTCTTGAACGTTTCAAAGCATTCGTCTAATTCTACTTGTGAGGACTACAAAAATAATTACAAAAAAAAAATCCTACTTTGTTGCAGCTGTTTTTGCTTATGGGAACCGCATACAAAAGATTGAAATTGTGCAAGCCTATAACAATTTCTAATCACTTTCTTTGATTTATACCGAATCTTTTGTGCTCCTGTTGCAGTCTGTAGCAATTGTTAAACAAGAGCTTGAGAGCACATGCAAAACAATGATGGGGGAGAGTGCATAAACAAAGGTTTACCTGAAGATGACTAGTAAAAAGTCACACAAAAAAGTAACTACTTGACTAATAAAAAGCACAATAAAAAATCCTAAATTCAGCAAGTTGGCTCAGTTTGACTACTTATCAAGGGAACTTGATGCTGCCTAATTCTAAAAACCTCAACTCAACTTGGCTGAAAATTGGCTCAATTTGATAAAATAACCATAACTTTCAAAAAACTGAAATTTTCATGTTTTGTGTAATATGGCGACTTTTTTAATCTGGCTTTGGCAAATGGCACCTGAATCTTACTCTTTGACTTGCTGAACTGTTAGGAGTTTGTTGGTTTATTCATCTGGAATGAGAGACTTGAACAAATATAGTCAAGAATAGATGATTTCTTTTTAAAAGAGACACAATTGTTTTCGATACAAGATCAAATCTCTCAATTTGAATCGAAGTTGACTCCCCCTAATGGTTTGTTTGATCAATATTTCAAAAAAAAACTAGGACTCTTTCACTGGAGATATTCAGCTGAAACTTATCAAATAGACCTAATGAATTATGAGTTTGATCCATTTTGTTAAGAAGAAACGTGGGTCTTCCTTGCTTTAATCAGAAGGTTCGTGGTTTTAAGTTTTTAACCACAGATTGAATTTTTTATCACTCCACTACAGACTAACCATTTTGAATTTTTTATCACTCCACTATAGGTCCCAGAGAAATTGATTTGCTTTGAAGACACAGAAGAGCCATGTACACATAAGAAAAATACAGACAAAACAAACTACTCTTTTTCATTCTTAAGAGTTAAGATACTCTCTTGTGATTCTACACAGAATGTGCATACATCGTAAATATGGAATGAAGCAGGTATGAGACTTACTCCCAGGGATCATCTCCCACAAGTAGGACATCGTTCTCGTTATCAACAAATACAAGTTGCCAACCTGTCCTTTTTGGGTCCTCAAGCTGACCTTCCAAGCCAAACATGCGGGCAAGCTCACGGCGAAGCTCATCATAATTTTTATATCGTGTAACATCTATGGATCTTCCAACAGACCCCAGCTTGTATACCTGCAGTTCAAGAATCAAAATTACATCTGCAACCAACAAGTGGTAAGTGATAACAGCTCTTTCAACTAATGAGAACCTTCACTATATTTTTTTAAATATTTATGACAAATACCAAGAATACATTGTTGAATGAAATGTTCCTGGTATCATTGCAAGCATCAAACAGCACAGATTTTATGGCGTTCATCAGAGTAGCAAAGCAGCAATTTACCTTAGTATAGGTTCGCACAGGTTGTGGTAGCTTTTGAAATGAGCCTCTCTGTAAAAAGCTACTGTCTTCCAATTCCAACTCTACAGTGCTTGCAACATCTGAATTGTCTGGAAGGTCTTGTATAGACAATGAATGTGAACTAAGCATGCTCGCAGAAGAAATTTGAGGTTTAACTTCCTTACTTGTACTGAAGCTAGTTAACATACTTTCAGCAGAGAGCTGCCCTGGAGCCTCCTTTCCTGCATTGAATCCTCTGGCTGCCAAGGGACTCGATGTGGAAGGATCAATTGAAGGACCATCAATATTAACACCAAATAATATACTGTTACGAGGATCAGCATGTACATCACTATCCTGAGAATTATTTCCAAACCAAAAGGAAGTGGATGGGTTTGGTAGACTGGGAAAACCTTGTTCAACAACAGCGTTAGCCTGCATTGTAGAAAATGGTGGCCCAAAAGATGGGGTTTCTATTTCACCAGACTGAAAATTTGGTACAGTTTGTAATACACTTTGGCTTGGTTCCTTGTTAGAAGTAAACCAAGTAACTGGTGGTTCTGAAACACCGTTTGAAATAAAACTTGAGCCTTGGGTATTAACTGGAGCAGGTCTCGACATGTTCGCGTACTGAGATTTCTCCTCTGAAGTAACCGTGCCTGACTGTGACCTTGCAAGAACATTCTGCAACGGGCAACTATTGGCAGAAGTTGAGGTGGAACAAAAGGAAACATCAGATTCAGTGAAGCCAGATCGAGATCTTGCTGGCACTGACATATTACATGCACCGATGGGCCGAGTAGATGACAACTGCAGCTTGCTTTCTAATTCATGCAACTGGATCGATTGTTGTGGTTGCAGTTGTGGATGCCCATTAAGGGGATGTTCAGGAGAATGTTTTCGCCCCAGTTGGTGTGGTGGAGTTGGCTGCTGTATTTTCTGAATCTGAATTTGCTGACGTGATGGTAAATGCTGCTGTGCTGGATAGTGCTCCATAATAGTTTGTTCATGTTGCAGCAACTCCTGGCTATGGAGTTGATTTTCTATTGACTGACTTGACAAAGGAGACTGCCGTACCTGTGGCTGCTGCTGTAATTGCTGCATTGGTGTTGCCAAATTTTTTTGCTGTGCAGGTGGTGGTAATGGCTGCTGAATAAGTTGCTGTACTAGTAGAGATGGTTGCTGCTGTTGCTGTTGTAACTGTGGTAACTGTTGCAGAGGTCGATGCTGCAACTGTTTCAAATCTGGTAATGGTTGCTGCAACTGTTTCAAATCTGGTAACGGTTGCTGCAACTGCTTTGACTGATGTGGTGGTTGGTAGTGTTGCTGTAACTGTTGTAGAAGCAAATGCTGCTGCTGTAATTGCTGTAATGATGAGTTTTGCTCAACTTGCTGCTGTAACTGTGGTGATGATGAAACCTGATGCACTGGCTGCTGTAACTGTGGCAGTGTGGAGGTCTGTTGCACTGGCTGTTGTGACTGTGGCAGTGATGAGGTCATATGCACTTGCTGCTGTAACTGTTGTACTGGCACATTCACTTGCAACTGCTGCAGACCTGTGTTCTGCTGAAGAATTGTTTGATGTGATGCCAAATGTTGCTGTTGGTACTGAATTTGTTTTTGCATCTCTTGCCATGAGATTTGAGGTTGGCGCTGATGTTCTTGCTGTTGTGGCTGTTGTTGTGGAACACTAAGCGACGTATGGCAAGGTTGTAAGGTCTGTTGAGTTGCACAAAGCTCTTTAGATGCATCACTTGTCCTGAAATCCTGTAATGCAGCAGCAGCCATGGAGCGATAGAACTCTAATTGGGCAGCTGGATTAACCATTTCATGTCTCTGCTGCAACCCCATCCACTGTTCTAACCCAAGACCTGATAAAGGGTTTTGAAAATCTAGAATGTTCTGTTCTTCCCTCAGCCAGGGCCAAGATCTTTTAGTGGTGCTTTCAAAGTCTGTTTCATCTCCTGAAAACCAATTCACTTTAAAAGTTAGTACCCGAGGTTGTCCTGAGTGGGTGAGAAAAATATATAACCAGAATGTAAACTATGGCGTTCTTCCATACACGAATTCAAACATCAGGTTTTGTGATTCGCATTAGAATTGTATTTTTTGTAGTTTGTAATTTCACCTTAGAATCCTGTAGCTCAAGAATACAATGATTAAACCCTCGAGCTTGATTTATATTGTGCATGTGAAATAGAGTTCCAGAAGTTTCTATATGTAAATAAGCTGGGTAGAAAGTAGATAGTTTAAAAATAAATGACAGTTCAAGTATCAAGACTTACCTTCAACAAAAAACAAATTAAAGTTTACATCTTTCTATACTCTTGGCAAATTCAATAATGAATCAGTCTCGATCATGAAAGAGTGCTGTTATATTCTTTTAAAAACAACAAAACAAAATTAGCTTTTTGTATTAAATCCGAATACTCATGCATTTGGACATTGGACAACTATAATTCAACTGTAATCATATGGTTAAGAAAAATGCTAAATGTGTCTGGGTCTCTGTATGCACACATGCTCATGAGTGTGATTGTATACTTATCCAATGAGCAATATTTATAAGTAAAAATGCCCCTCTGCTTTCACAACTTGGCTCTCATATTCACAACACTTGTGCTCGGCAGGCTGTGAACAGAAAAATCAATATACATATGCAAATGTATCTAAACATAAGGTATAATACATAGATGGGGTTGTTCTAATGCGACCTTCAAAATAAAAAATGCCACCATAAAAGAAATGGATTGCTAAAAGGGGAGATAAGAGGAATTAATCTTGAAACATAATGCCAAGGGGTATATAGGAACAACAAAAGAATTAATTATACACATCCTTTTTCTTCATTTTATCAATCATTTGAAAATGTGATATCATAAATGAGTAATAATTGAACTGTTTTAGAGACCGACAGCAATGATTTGGGGAGCAGATAGAAACAACAAAAGAATCATTAGACACATTTTTTCTTTATTTTATCAATCATCTGCATTAGTGATATCATAAATGAGTAATAATTGCATTATTTTAGAGACAGAGGGTAATGACTTAATAATCACATTCAAAATATCCGATATTGGCTACTAGAGAGCAATAATCTGCTCTAGGAATGCTATATATTGGTTCTCAAGTTATTGTTTGGAATCATCGTAGCAAATTCAGCAGCTTTAAACCTATAAATCTATTTAGAAGGCACAAGAATTGAGGTTAATGATACACTGCTTCCATTTTGAGCATCATAAAAGCAAGTTTCAATGGGCATATGTTAACAGACTCAATATTTTTATGTGCACCTGCTTTAAATCACAATTCAAGAAACCAAGAGTGTATATTTTGTTTCTGAGCAATTTTTGTTACTTTCAGCATAAACTCAAGGAACCAAGAGTGGAAGGATATTTCATAATAGACCAGCTTTTCATAATTGAAAAGCTTAGAGCATGAACTTACAGAACCAAGAAACATTTCAACTTCTCTGAGGATAGTCAATGGTCTCATGACAATGGCATTCAACTTTCCAAAGTCAAATTTGTTATATAGGCGGTGATTCAAGTCCCAATTCTGATTTAGCTCAATCTTAATAACTCTTTTGTTATGATATTTTCAGTTTAAACATTCTATAAGAAGCCATAAAAAAAATTATTCAGCCTCATCGCTTGAATGTGTTCATAGAATAAAAATAATTCTTCTAGCACACCAATGGAACAATAATTATATTGAATAGAATGATTTGATGTATATTAATGATTATGAGACTTTTATTTTGCAATGACGTCAAAAAGAGCAGGCATCAAAATGACAGATTTTTTTCATTTCCAATCAAATGCCAAAATTTAGACAGGTTTTGAATTGTGGGTGTAGTTACCCATCATTCCAGGTTGCAATGGTCGCTTGAGCCTAAAAAAGGGAGGACAGATAAAAAAGGGGGTTGCAACAGTCTCAATCTCCCAAATAGAAACCCTATTCTGTCTTTCACCAGCACCTGATTCATCCCATCCAACCTGCTTAATGCGTAAGACAGTTAGATTACCTGATGAAACCTGGATCCTAAAATTATAAAACTAAGCAAATAATTTTGTACAGGATAAGAACTACAGTGCATTTATTTTATTTCCTAACATCTATACCTGAAGATTACGCCACTGTGAATTTGGCCATCTCATAGAATCCAGATCACTAATCCCAGTAATGGTTCCCATATACCTGCAAAGAAACAAAGAGAAACTCAGATAAAGCCATAAAAATAAAATAAAACTCCTAAAATGACATTTCAAAAACATTATTTAAATCAAGTCAAACTTCAAAAAGTGGTTCAGTGGGCAACAATAGGCATAACAAAAGTTCGTGTATGCCCTACAATATACCACAGGCAAGAACTCAGACTAATCTAAAGCTTACATGACACTAGCTTCAAATGTTTCTGGATTTGACTGTGATGAAAAAATTTTACACAGTCAAATCCAGAAACATTTCAAGCTAATATAATGGACTGGCAATTTTATGTGTCCAACTATATGACACCTACAAACAGAACAGAATGATTGGTTGGTGATCAAAGGCCTCCACCACAACATGATAAACTCACAAACTCAAATGTTTTGAGCATGTAGGCCTCCACCACATGGAATTGCCCCTTCTAAACTGATGACACCTACAAACAGAACAGAATGATTGGTTGGTGATCAAAGGCCTCCACCACAACATGATAAACTCACAAACTCAAATGTTTTGAGCATGTAGGCCTCCACCACATGGAATTACCCCTTCTAAACCGTGGAAGGAGGATCAGGCATAGAATGTTTCTCAATCTCTAGAAAGATATCCTGATTTAGATACATATCAATGCATATTCTTCAGTCAAGCTTTGACCATCTAGAGTCAAACATATAAGACTATGGCCTATGGAGCACCCACAAGAATTATCTACAGGGTACACAATAACTGGAAATAAGCATCATGATTTGGTGTAAAGGAATGATTATTTTTTCTATGGACATCTACAGTTAATTGGACACCTTTTCTTATAGGAATATGTCAAAATGTTATAAGCTTAATCGATACTTTTGCAGCCAATTATTTTGTGCATTGTCTTAACAAAACTTGTACTGCCACCCTCACCAAAAGATGGCCGATTTTCCAAATTGTAGTTTTCAATTTTGACTCATTTATGGAAAGTAAGAAACAAGAATGTATGGTAACTATGCTACACTTCTCACCTAAAATTAGATTTGGTTTACTAACAAAATTTGGCTGAATATTTGATACTTGGAGGCTTGGTCAGAAAAATCAATAGGAAATTCTTGAGAAGAAAAGAAGCAGTGGCCCTTCCCTTTACCTACCACCATGTATATAGTATTCTGCAATGACCAAGCATATTCATACCTTCCCATTTGCTATGCAAAATTGAAATGCCAGAAGCACATTTTTTTTGTAAACATCCTACTGACTACTTTATTGCCATATTTATTAGGGAATGACTAAAGGCATTTAATTCTGCAAACTAAAAGTCAAGAAGAAATGATAATCTTCTTTGTTGTTGAAGTGAACATTTTTTTGGTAAACATCCTACTGACTACTTTATTGCCATATTTATTAGAGAATGATTAAAGGCATTTAATTCTGCAAATTACAAGTCAAGAAGAAATGATAATCTTCTTTGTTGTTTGAAGTAGATTAATCTATGTTATCTGGCAATGCTCATTGTTTTAACTCTTAAGCATTACATTTATGATTTACTCTCAACCTTGCATTTCTTCTTATTTTAACTATTGTTGGGGAAGTCTTGAATATTTTAGCTTCAGTTTCAATTCAAATATCTGGAACTCATCAATACTATTAGCCAGGTCGTTAAGCCTTGTATATCAAGAAGGCTTTAGCCTCTTAATTAATAGAAATCTTTTCACTGATGAAGAAAAAGATTAGAATTGAGAAAAAAATAGTGTTTCAGAAATGTGATTCAAACAATCATCTCATTTGCTGCTCACATTGTTGTTGCTCATTATCCCAGGGCTATTTTTTGTAACTGCACTGACAAGATTTACATGAAGCCAGAACATCAAGTTGCCGGATACTTCCCCTCCCCTACACAGATATGTGTATCTCCATATCAGATATCACATACAGATATGATACTCCTGAAAACAGCACAGATACCATATGTGAACTTATCATATGCAAGCCCATATTTGGGCTGTCTCCGAGATATCTGAATACAGTACCAACCCATCTGGTGCCAGCCATATCAGTTTAGGGTTCTGAAAAAATGTTCAAAATTTGAAAATAAAGAAATAGAACATGAAAAATAAATCATTCCTTCATGTATTAAATACATACATACATGCACATATATATATATATATATATATATATATATATATATATGTATTATAAACTAAAAATATAAAAACCAAAATCTACATAAATAAATATTCTTAATGTCATGTTTTATGCCTTAAGATACACAAATAATTGTTCATCATATGCATTTTTATGGTAGTTGTATCTAGTCGTATCCGTGTTAGGGGCTCTTGAACAATGAAAATTCACCACATCCAACATCTGATACCATGCCTCTTCTGTAAAATCTTGAAGCAGAAGCAATCCCAAGAGAGCAGTATGCTTTCTAGAAGCAGATTTCCCTTTCAAGATATGATAGGTATCACTTGTACAATTTTTTGAAATGCTTTGAATAGGTAACATGATCAGCCTTAAAGATTAGCCATAAGAAATGAATATAAAACAAGAATTACCTGCGTACACTTGATTCCTCTGTTTCAAACATCATTCTAAAGCGCATGCCAACCGAAACTTGTGTACCATAAAGTGCTTTATTGTACTTTGCTAAGGGAACAACAAACTCTGATGGGCTTGTCCTGTTAAGATATAATGAAGGCAAAGCCATTATAAGATCTTCTAGAACCAGCCATTAGAGAAATTTATTTTGTGATGATAAATATAAAATATTGCTGATATTAAACTCCTACAGACCTTGGATTGTAAAATACAGTAAAAGGACTTTGATTCGCAGCTGCATGAGCTGCTGCTGCAAGAACACCAATATGCATACTGTCACTGGACAGAACTGCCAATGGCATGGGTGTTTGCTGCCGATTTGCACGTCTGATACCAAGAAGTAGTTGTGATTTCTCATCCCTGTTTAATGAAGGAAGATACATTAAATATCAAAAGACAGTTATGCCAAAAGACCAAAACATATGTCACAATCTGTAACATAGAATAATGATGAAAATTTAATTGCAAAGTGTAAAGAAACTCATCCTGTAAAAAAACCAACATTTGAAATTCACTTTTGAAAGGTCTACCAGTAGAGTAATTTAGAAAAATATTTTCATGTGTTGAATCTGTCACAGACCTTTTAAGTCAAGGCCGTCTTGACAAAAATGCTCATAATTTGCACCCATTGACATTAAAAACTAAGTATCGTTAGAAATTTACCATAGCGTACTATGTGTCAAACTTTTATTTCAACATATGGTAATATTGAACACCCATACAGTAGCCTTTTTAAATTATTGCCAGTGCATGCACCATTTAAAACTCCGGCATGTACTTAATAAAGGAAATATCTTCACAAATGCCCTCTTATCTTATTTACCATATCTTTAAAATGTGAAGGATTAAGGATACTGGCACATGGACTCATCCAGAACAAAATATAGACAGAAAGCAATACTTTATAGCCAGAAAGAGTCCAAGTTGATATATATTTCAAGCACTGTGACCGAATTCATTACCACTACCTTATAAAAAGGACAGAATCACCCGCAACAAGTCTCTTTGCACTTACAAACACACTCCATCCTGTTGTTAGAAGATGCCTCTTTGGCTGACCTGACATAGAAAAACATGCAGAATTAAATAGCTATGAAAGGTTCACCTGGCCCATGAAACAACCTAAAAATACGAGGAAACAAGATGACAAAAGATTGCAAATCATAAAAAACATGAAAAAAAACCTGAATTATCAATTAATTCAACGAGATCGAATTCGAAGGGCAAATCCTCCAATATATTTGTGAGTTTAAAGTCATTAACTAAGGCAATCTTTACATGCCAAAAAAAATGCAAGTAATCAAAAGTATCTATTCAAGCAATTGCCTACCACGGTATATATGTCGAAATGTCCATACATTGTCATGCAGGTCTCTGGCCACAAGCACTTGAGCCGGTGGTTGCTGTGAATAATCCTGAAACATCAGAGCATGGTAAGATGGAGAACACGGGACAAGAAAGCTCTAAAAAGGATATCTGTATTCATAGGATTGCTAAATAAATTCAACAAACTATTATTGTTTGAAAGGCTTTATTTTATGGTAAGTTTGAGTAACATCATACAAGTGGAGGAAAAACTTTCTCTGCCGCACGACGAGGAACAGAGAAGCCACCATGGGTACTCGTATCACTTGCAGTCAAGGTCTTGCAGAAGAACTCTGTTGGGTGCTTGGTTTGCTTTAGCCCAAGATCAGATGCTAAGACAGCATCCTTATTGTACTGCAAAAATTAAATATCAATCATCTGACCAAACTAGTCTGTCTTCATCAACTAATTCTTTCAGCAATACAAATGACCAACAGCTATACTGAAACATTTGCTAAAGATGTACATCCATTCTTATGTCTTACAATGTGGCCATGGAAGCTTTTTTCTAAATTTCATTCTATTGGGAACAGTTTTGAAAATGCCAAAATGAGATATGAGAATTTAAAAGGAAAGCAAAGATGTTTCTTTTATGCTGGAATGTCACTTATAAATTAATTCCAATTATTTTCTGACTGTATATGGTATTTTAAATTGAAACTTTCTATGTTTCTCATAATATATAATGTCATAAGATTCTCAATCCAAATCACAAGCACATATGCACATTTTCTTTCTCATTTCTACATATATTTGTTTACAAGTTTATTGTTTAACTGTCCATTCCAATTAGATGTTATAATGTGAATAGTATCAACAACAATTACATGGTTTGCCAATGCAATCTCAAACCTACAGCCCAATCTGCTCTTTCCTGAAGTTTCTCGCTATTGCAGGATTGTTTCTTCTCTATACAATGTACCTTTCTGGATGCAGAGCCTTCTTCCATATGTTGATCATGGCTAAAAAAACAACTTCCTGAATCACTGGGCCATCATGCCTCCTCTGTAAGCTGATGTCTCCACCTTTTCAAAACAAAGCCTTCATTGAAATGTCTAATCCCAAGGTAAGGAATGAACCATCTAATCATAGAATGATCAACATGGATCTGAATACCTTTCTCAAGAAGAACGGGAATCAAAACTGGTTTTAAGGATGCGAGATTTCATTTTTTCAAAAGGACCATGATTTGTAGGTAGAATAGACTTATTTTAAAAACACTGAATGTTGCGTTGTATTCCTAGATCATACTCCATCTGAAATGAAATACTTTTTTGAACATACTAACAACATATGATCATTTATTTAAACTTCCATTTCCAAAAAGAAAAAAGAAACACCCAAATATATAAGAACATCTATTTTTGATCCAATTCAGAGACCTCTTAATTCGAACCTACTATCAACTAACTATAATGGGGTGGGGGGCTAGAACTAGTGAAGAAAGAAGGAAAATATATAATGTCCCCAAGTGACCAAAGCAGGTCATTGGGACTCGAAAGTGCATTGTAAGAACAATGCTGAATAAGTTGTAAATCATTAATGGGTGTAGCTTACAAGTTGCAAGAATATTCTATTCAAATGCAGAATTTGCTGGAATTTGCTGACTGCAAAGCCATCTAGAAATAACTTGTCCAAAGAAGCAAAAATGTCGACACAAAATCCAATGTGATTAGGAGAAAATCTGTAACAAATCCTGACATTGAAGACAATAACAAAAGAAACCTCAGCAAAAGAAAATTAAATAGAGGAGGAACAACCAGTCCCCAACTTAAAAAAGTCTCTATAAAAACAATAATAATTCTATCAGTAGAGACCCCTTCAGAATTCTGAAATGATAACCAACTAGATTTTGAAGTGTAGAGGAAATGGGAATGAATGAATGGAATTTTAATGACGTCCACGAGACCAAGTGGTCTAAGGGACCTAGGAACACAACATTAACACATTTTCAAGTTCCTTTCAATGTTGGCTCTTTTGTTATGAATCTTTTGATCAGGGAACCTGCCATTTTGTGAAGTCTTGCCTCCTCAAATAGCTCATTCAAACTGCCCACCTTAAAAATGATTTCAAACTGAATACAAATATCCTCATATGCTGCACATTCAAAAATGAATGATACAAACAAAACCAAGTGGATGAATAAAAGGAAATCCAAGCTACCCAGGACTTCAAGACCATTAAGAAAAATGAAATGCAGTAAACCCTTCATAATATGGTACTTGAAGTTCCTTAAGGCTAAAGAGTCCAAATATAAAAAAAAAGGAATGACAAAAGAAAGTTCCGTAAATGCCAGAAACAGAACAGCAGCTCTGAGATTTCAGATTCTAAATACTCTATGGTTATAAACTTATAAGCCACAAACTAGGTTTAAGTCCATCGAATACCAATTTGGTCCATAGAGCTGAAAGAGTCCACAAGATACTAAGCCTGTGTAAAACTCATTTCACTAAAAAGGAAGCCTACATTAACCTTCTCACAACCTGTAGTACTGTCTTCTTATGAAGATAAGATTTTGGAGGTCAGAGAAATGTTTCTTCCAAAAAAAGCTGAAGACTTCTAATAAGTAGAGTCCCTTGGCCAAACATGCATGTGGATACAGTCCCAATGTATGCCAAGTAAACCATGGAGAAATCTCAAACCAGATGGGTTATTTTTGTCCCCTCCAAGCGTCAACCCTTATTGGTGACCTCTCCTCCAGTCCACCATCTATCTGGTCTTAAGGATATTTCTCGTGAGTTGGGAAAGAAGTGCAGCATAAACATTAGCTGACGTTATGGTAAACCAGCTCAAACACACATGGAAAACCATCATGAAGCATTGTAATCTATCAGGGAGGTCAAGACTTTGAACCTTCTTTCTTAACTACAACACGGGTGGTGTCTTGGAATTTGCAGGAAATGATTGACCTGAGTAGAAAGAATGTATTTACAAACATCTGGTAGAAGGCCATTGCCATGTGCTTGATTCTTTGTTTCATAAGCTTGATTTTCCTCTCTGAATACTTCACAGGAGGATTGAAAGAGGGATGGCATTTCTCATGAGTTGGGAAAGAAGTGCAGCATAAACATTAGCTGACGTTATGTTAAACCAGCTCAAACACACATGGAAAACCATCATGAAGCATTGTAATCTATCAGGGAGGTCAAGACTTTGAACCTTCTTTCTTAAACTATGACACGGGTGGTGTCTTGGAATTTGCAGGAAATGATTGACCTGAGTAGAAAGAATGTATTTACAAACATCTGGTAGAAGGCCATTCCCATGTGCTTGATTCTTTGTTTTATAAGCTTGATTTTCCTCTCTGAATACTTCACAGGAGGATTGAAAGAGGGACGGCAGTACCTCCCTTAAACACACACTGTTATGCTCATGGGAACACAGAAATAGGGATATAATCTCAGTTAAACAGCTTCAACCTCACTTTTTCATATTCATATGGATTAAAGGACTTTGATAGAGCAAAATAAGGCATACCATGACCAGGCTTTACTGACAAAGTCTTTGGGCTAGCAAACTTTCATATTTTGGCCTTACTGATTAAAGAGTGATCCTATTAAGCATGTGGTCTAGTTTGTACAAGGCTCAATAGGAATGGAACTGAACTTCTCATTCTTTTTACATATTTTACAGGAATGCTCTTTTGAAGCATATGCCTAGCCTGGCTGAGCTTTCTTGCTTGTGCTTGGCGTATTAAGACTTGAAATGATTTGTTATGGGCAAACAGAAATGTTATTAAGTTCCAGAATGGCTTGATTTTCTGTGGTCTAACAAGAATATTATTATCACAACTATAATAATGTGACTCAAGAAAAACAAAAAGAAAAGAAAAAAAGAGAAGGTAGCAATGGAATTAAAGCACCTATGCCAACTCATAGTCCTTTAGGATAATGCCTCAAGAATGAATAACCATGTGCCTTTAGAATTCTCTTCAAGTAGATTACACCGCTTCAAGGACCAAATAAGCCTCTTAATGGGGGTTAAATAGTTGCATTGCTAGGCAACTATCACTACCCTGACAAATCAGCTTTTAAGTATGTAAGAATAATAAATTTCTGCCACTGGCGCTTTCAATCTTCACAAGCTTATATCTGCCTCCAGATGCTGACAAAATGGCAGTAAGATAAAATGGGAAATCACAGATTTCAAGCAAAATCAGTAGTTGGGGTATGTGAATTAGAAACAATGATGGCCTTTCCCCCTTCAGCTGTAACTGCAAATGCTGTGACAATACTTGTGTCTTTTCTTGTCTTCTGCATAGCAGCAGTTTTGTAATCATTTTACAAATAGACCATCCAACCCTTATAATATCTTGTTTGCAGGCTGTGCCACCATACTACCCACCTGCATTTTTGTATAAAAGCTTTTATACCTTATTTTCAATTATTTAAAATTTTATCAAATGTATTTTACAAAATAAATAAGTTAAAAAAATATCAATTTTCTCCTGAACAATAAACCTTTTCTGACACCTGCTTACAAACACATGAGGAAATTTTAAATAGCTCTTTTGTTAAAAGAGAGGATGTAAAGTAAAATATACAAGCTAGAACTGTTTTTGAAGGCACATACCCAGATGAAGTTACTAGTATACAAATATCCTAGCATGCAACAGATGCAGATGAATTGATATGCAATGAAAATGAAAATCATGACAAACTTCCAACTTTAAGCCACTACTTAATCTTCATTAATCACCATATATTAGAATATTATTGGACTATGCCAGTGATATGTGAGAAACATGACAACTAAGATCACCTATGGACTAGCTGGTTTTACTGTCACAGATATCATAAGCATGGTATGATGATTTAAGAACTGCTGCAATAAGTATAAACAAATCTTCAAATTATTTTTAAAATAAGTTTGCCAAGGGATTTGTCAACACATCTACTTGCCAATCATCATTGTAACTTACACTGTTCACAGGTTGCAGAGTCATCTGTGCGTATACTTCATCAGTCTCCACATCTGCCTGATATAACCATGACAACACAATAAATTTGATGTGCAAACCATATTATGAATGCTAAACAGAAGATATTATTTTAAAATCTAATGAACTGCGTTGCCTTACATGCATTGTAACATTGTGAAGCTGACAAATTAACTGGGAAGGAAGATTAGGGTAGTTTGGAATGTGTGTCTCAACAGCTTTCTGAGTAGAAGCTGCAACCTATAAAAAGAAAAGAGTTTATTAATATTAATTACAAAGAAAGATAGGTTACATAGATTTTTAAATTCAAAAAAAATAGATAAGGAAAAAGGCATTATTTTCCAAGAATCTTTTGCCTACAATAAAATAATACCCCAATTGAAATGACGAATAACTTAGAAGTAAGAATAATTCTGAAGCAGACTAAGATTCCATTTTTACAGCAAATTTGGGTAGAGCTTCAGTAGAAACAACCATGCTAAATTTAATTTTCATCCAACCAGGGTTGCATGGAAACAGATACAGTATCAGATATAGATACGGTGAATTTTCATGATCCTCCCTGATACAAATACAGCTAGATACAACAATTATAAAAATAAGCATATATTCAATTATTTATACATCTAAGGGTATGATCTTCCCTGATACAAATATAGCCAGACACAACAATTATTAAAAAAAGCATATATTCAATTATTTATACATCTAAGCGTATAGGACACAACTCTTAAAAAAAATTAAAATAATTTTTACATACATTTTGGATTTATATATTTATGTTTATGATATTTATTTTGTTATATTATGTTTGTGCCTTTAATATGTATATTACTATATAGTTAAATATCATAGTTGAATAATTTGCCAACTGCTCGCAAATCAAATTGGCTTGCAAGTAACTCACTTAAAAACTCACAGCAGAGTAATTGACAAAAACTTATAAAATTCATCAATTATGCACCCCAAGTTTCAAAATGCAATTTTGCACAAAGAACAAGGTCTTTTTGCATTGTTTACGAGGCTCTGTTTTTTAGCGACAGTATAGGAGCAAAGGTTTTTTGTTTTATTTTTTATTTACTGCTAGGGCTTAAGCAACTAGTTGAAAGTTTTTTCTTTCATTTACTTATAGGCTACTAGAGTTTTGTTTAATTTTTTATGTCATTTCTCTTTTGCTAGGGTTTATTTTCAATTTGCTTGGAAACATGGGACAGCAAGTATATAGCTAGGAGTGATTTTTGCACCTATTGCAAGATGGATATGGGAGGATGCATATGTTAGATTTGTGAACAACACGAGACACAAGATCAAACAACGAACAAAACACCTTCTACTCAAGAGCTCTACAAAACAAAGATTTGCTATTCCTCAAAAAGAAAATACTTACAGAATGAATAATACAAGAGAGAATAAATGCTTTATAAGAGCAGCCCTACTGATAGAGGGATTAGATCATGACAAGTGTCAACATATTGTGTGATGAGACGGAATGATCTAATATTAGCGTTGTAGTTAACATAAATAAAGCAATCCTAAGTTTAGCTTAAGCGTATTAGAATTAGAATAATAATTAATTAAGATTAATTAATTATTCTCTAATACATGATAACTCTTAACACCCCCGCTTAAGTATAACTTAAGGAGTAGCTAAAAAACCATCACAATTTGCTTCTCATTCTTGACTTAGAAACAACCATCACAATTTGCCAGTTCAGACACTAACAATTAGAACTTCAAAAAGATGAAATAATTAATTCTAAAAAAGCCATTTACAAACACATAGGATGGGTGTGTCCATGGTACTTTCAAAACATGGTGAGAGAAACCTGCACTCGGAAAATTTAGCACTAAAACTAGGTAGCTCAAAACACAAAAACTTCAATCAAAATAAAAATTTGCTAATCTACAAATGCATACTATTGAAAATATGAACAGCGATTACACAGTATTGGACTCTCAAACCTGCAGGGTCTTCTCATTAAATCTGGAATGAAATACAATGCATTAGCTCAGAACTTTAAAAATTAGAGAACTACAGAATATGTGCACCTTAAATAGACAAGTCCACTAAGAATCTAGCCAAGAGAAACTAGATGAGATGCAAAGTAAAGCTCCTGGTTAAGCTTACAACTCACAAAAGTGGTGCTCAGTTTGAATGATCTATCAACCACTCTTAGTAGTCAATCAACCTAGTTTATCAACTAATAATTCCTAATCAAAGCAGTTGAGACCAAGTTCAATCAACAACTCACTAAGTCTCAAATAGTTAATTGGGCACTAATCTCAAAGAAGACAATTGTGTCCTACATAACTAGGCATTATTCTCCTACTTAATTACATCATTTCCATGTTGATCTCTCTCCTGTGCACAGGTCTTGATATGCTGCTGTCACTGTTGTGTCATCACTGCGAGAACACCAGTCAAGCAACTTAAGGTAAACAATCTAGTAGTGTATACATTGAGGAATATCGAGTTTGTAATCTCATTTAAGATTGTAAATCCTGGCAGCCTACAATAACAGAATGCCAGCTTATTTTATGTCACCACAGTTCAAATGTTTAGTGTTCAATGTACCAATGACTTGAGAATTACAAATATTTTTCACCCAAAATGATCTTGAGCTGATTGAAAACACCAACTAGAAAAATTACAGCTTGCACTTTGAAGTTCTTAAGACTATCTGCAACAAGCTTCTAGATGCCCTTATATTGTCTTAAGGCTCAATGGTTTTCTTTAAGGCTGAAAATCATAGAGGAAGCAACCTTTACATTTAGCCTCTCCAACAATTATCATCCATCATGATCTTCACTAGTTAGTCCTGAGACCAGAGTTGGCTCTTAAGAAGGACAGAGAAACTATCTTATGTGCTAAAATAAATATAACCACTGAGGCTAATATCACACAGCAAAAACAAAAGAATGTCAGAAAGTGAATTCATTGAAATGGTTATATAGTCGAGCAGTCGCATGCATTGGACAATTGAGAGGTGATGACTTGAGAGCTTATTAGGCATGAAATATACATCATAAATCAAGTTGGTAAATTACTAAATAGACATTTATGTATGCATGTAAATATAGGGAGCATGATGGTTATAAGTGTATATATTTCACCAGGTGGAACATAAGTAACACTATTTTGCCTCCTCCCATTTCATGATGCCACTCTTTAGTTGCTATTCCTGATAAAAGTAAAACTAACATAGTATTTGAGCTGATGCCAATCATGTCAGGCTGTTTTAAGGGAAAAGAAGGAGAAGATCACTACAGCATCAGCAGAGCTGAGAGTAAGGCTTGTTGAATGCTAAACAGTGAATAATAAACTAGAGAGTGGTTGAACTTTTTAGAAGAACAGTACCTAACAGAATTTCAGGGAATCTCAACATGCCATTACTAATAAAACTCACACGAGCAGAGTCATGTCAAAGATAATCTGCTTCATTAGATTTGTTTCTTTCATAGCTTTCTGCCTTCATTAAAAGAGATAGTTGTTTTGCATCTAAACTCAATTTCACTGACCACTTTGCATCAATCATTATTCTGAAACCATGGTGCACAGAGAGCACACCAGAGATAAATTAAGTAGGTTAAACAGTTTTAAGTATAAAACTGAAGTGGGAAGCTGAGTATAAGAGATAAGTCATTCCTTCAGAGAAACACTGGCCAAAAATGCTAGGCACCATAAAGAATGCACGCAGCAGTTACGATTCAAGAACCATGTCTCTAATTCATTCAACAACCAAACTACAAACATAATGAAATTTTATGAAATCACTTGCCAGATTAGAGATGAAAAGCTATACTTATGATACGTGCTGGGTGCACACACAGTTCAATCTGCACCTTCTATCTAAATATTCAGCAACTTATATTTATTCATTTCTTACATTGATAGTTTGAGGATTTTTTTATTTCTTCCTGGAATTAGTAGTACAAATGCTTGCTTACAACACGAAAGAAGTTAAACTGGCAACTCATTAAGCTATCCAACGACAAAGATGGTAAATTTAAAAGTTTGGAATTCTCATGTCTCTGAAAAGGTAATATGAAACAAAATCCAGGAATATAAAATTTACAATCAAACAAACACACATACAGTGAAAAATGTGTTACTTAATGAAAACAGATAGGTAGTAAGCTTTTTAAAATGAAATGACTACTTCAATTCTCACCTGCTCACTGTGTCCTTGTGGAAAGTAACACACATAACTACCCACCGGAGGCAGTGAAATAAGTGGTCCAGCACAGGCATGCCAGAGTTCAGAATTTATGCTCTTGTGTTCTCCTGCAAATAGGCCATCAATGCAGGAACACCTCAGACCATGTGGATTATCATCAGTTATCAACACAAGCAATATATTTCCCTACAAATATGCCATCACTGCTATAAACTTCAACACATCTGAGTTATTATTAGTTATAAACTTATAAATACACGCAACATTGCAAAGTCCAGCCTTCTGAGTGCACTGTCATTTCAAAGATCTTCTCTACAACCTTTCTAACATTCATGTCAGGAATATCTCCCTTTCCAACAAACTGTACTCTAATCCTAACTGATTCAGAAAGAGATCTACTACCAAAGAGTTCCAGTATTTGCCTCAAACACACTTGAAAAGGCAATTTACTGGCAACCATTCCTGAATAAGTATGTGAACTAAGTGAAAGTGCAAACAGAGCTTAAAAACAATAGCAACATCCTGAAAATTAGTGGTTACAACAAGGAAAATTTACTAGTCCAAAATGCATTTTGAAGAAAGTAAATTCTGTGTGTGCTTCAACTTGAGAAATGTAAAAGCCAATTATATTATGAGAAAATAATTTTGAACATATTATGGCCCTATAAGACAGGTTAATAAGCAAAAACGGCGGCATTCTGAAATATATAAGAGCAATATATATGTAAAAGATCCGTTTACGTTGACAATAAATGGAAGAGGAGTCTCTATCTTTCCAGCTAATTTATCTTTATCTGAACAGGTATATTAGAAGTGTTCAGCTTGGCACTTTTTCACATACTAAAGAAATTTGAAGAATATTATTAATTGCTTCTCCTTCAGTATAACATAAAAGGAAAAGAATACTGCAAGCTTCAAGCAAAGTTTGCAACAAAATACACTAAAACCAAGTTTGACTTTTACAGAAGACACAAATGGGAATCACATTAACCTATTTATGAGAGAGAATGATAGCAGAGAAGCTACATTTGAGTTCTGTGACACTCATGCAATCTCCAGTTATACTATCATTGACGTAAATATCAATAAATAAGAATTTAGAAACAAGAAAAAGACATTATATAATTACCCTCCCAAACTCTATTAATGGGAATGGACCATGAAGAATTTAACACTCAATACATGGATCCAAAAATATCAAACACGGTTAATCCAGACACTTTATTTTTTAAATAAAAAAAGATAGTTAAATAAGACAAAATGATTGCATTGTTCATATGTCTAGTCCAATAACATCCAAGCATTATGGAATATAATGAAGCCTGTAATTCAGTAATTCAGTTATCAACCCCACTTGTAGCCCTTCACGCACAAAACCCCGAAAGCAACAATACATGAGAGCTAAAGAAAATTACCCTCCACAGGTTGAGGAATACAGCTGTTTGAAAGAGGTTTCATTTTCTGAGGCTCAATTGCCATGACCCGCACTTGCTGTGAGAACTGCAAAGCTGATGACTAATAAATGAAGAACTTGCACTCCGCAAAAAAAATCTCTATCAAAAAAATGATAGAATTACATTCTTTCGTCATTTCTTCTGAACTTCAGTTCCTCTTTTAGAATCTGCAAATTCCAATCCAGAGCATTGAATCAATTCTTTCATTTACATTGATAATATATAATAGAAATTTGGGGAAAAAGAATGAAGCGCAAGTATCTTGTCTGCAACATGAGTTTTAGAGTAAGCACAACAGACAGATGTTTCAATTGCACATCATTTAAACTTGCCGAAAATTTTGAAATAGAAACTTGAGTACAAATTTCGTTCCCACAATTCTTGCAATGAACCAAATTTACAGTCACATCACAAAGTTTCAGAAAAGAAAAAAAATCATATTATATAATTAAAAGTCCAAAATGAATGCACTTGAGTTGGAACTTTAGTTGGAGTAGTAATGGGATCGATGAATTCTTGGGAAGTTTTGATGATCCACTCCCTATGAGCATCACCTAGATGCAGTGAATGCTAAGTGGATCATTCATGGTCATGAAAGACGTGTTCGTATGAACCACTACTCATGAAATTGACTCAAAAAATATGCAGTTGAATCTTGATAACACATCATAATTTTTTATTCACAATGAAAAGTACCTCCCTCTTGTCATTGGATGAGCTAAAGGGGCTCTATAATGAATGATTCATAAGACACAACACTTGCTCAAGGCTTTGCAAATGAGGTGGCAAGCTAAGTGGGCTTGATCAAGGGAAACTCCATGGTTAAGCACGATTGAGTTGGGGTAGTATTAGGATGGGTGACCTCCCAAGGAAGTCAGCAATGAGCACTAGGTGGACATTCATGCTCACTAGAGATGGGTTCATGTGAACCACAACTCATGAAAATATGGGTCAATGAGATTGCTCAAAAAATACACAATTGAATACTAATAACACATCATAATTTGATACACTATAAAAAATACCTCCTCCTTGCTATTGCGAGAGCTAAAATGGCTCTATAATGAATGGTTCATAAGGCACAACACTTGTTGAAGGCTTTGCAAATAAGGTAACAAACTAAATGGGCTTGATCTTGATGGAAACTCAGACCTAAGCATGCTTGAGTCGAAGTAGTACTGAAATGGTGACCTCCTAGGAAGTCCAAATGCTTCACCCTTGTGAGAATCACCTAAATGCAATGAGTGTTAAGAGGACCATTCTTACTCATGAGTCTTGAGAGATGAGCTTGTGTGAACCACTACTCGTGAAAATGGGGCAGAGATTGACATGAAAAAATATGCAGTTGAATTCTAATAACACATCATTATTGATAGACTACTTAAAAAGCCTCCTGCTTCTCATTTGTGCAATCGATTTTTCAGTTGCAACATCTGATTTCTCTCTGGAAACTCAATATAGATTGTCAGGGACTGCAAAATGGACAATATTTCTACAAAGTCCCATATTAGCTGATATTGTATTAGTAATATAATCCTTCTACCGTAGATCATTTCCCCTAAGTGTAAAGCATTTTGCCTACCTCAAAACGAGCCACAGTCCCACCAACATATAACCAAAATTATAAAATAATATTCAAAAATAACTAAATTTTAGCACAAACAGGCTCTCCTGATATTCACAAAGAATTTTCCTATTGCATCATATTTTTTCCATAAAACAACTCAAAATGAAGCAAAACTTCCAGCAAAGCATTTTTTTCTCAAAAGTTTCATTCCCAGTGACTACTGTACTAATAAAGCCTTCAAAAAAAGTTCTGCTGCCTTAACAACAGTGTTTCTCCAAGTTTCCGGTATGGGGGTAACATGGAGATGTGGTGATGCAGTTTCAGGGATAACATAAAATTTCCCAGATGCTGGGGACAGCTGGGGGGCTATTAAACTAACATAAACAAATTAAAAGTAGCTGAGAATTCAAAGAGTGCATACAATGTGATTTGCAATCTCAACCGTCCCCTTTTATCTTTTTAGCATTATTTTAATTAAAAAGTTACCTTTTTATTTTTATGCACCAAATTGGGCAGACTATCCAGTCCAAAAAATAGGGGATGCCCCCTCTAGCTCCCGAACTCCCATTGAGGATGTCACACAGACCCCCAGGGATGCATGCCCATGGAATACTGCTTAACAACGGCTGAAAGCTCTGGTCACAGTTCACAGAATTTTCTGCAAATGACATTCGCAAACTATATAAGAATTAGGTCTCACTTTTCTCTCTGTAGTCTCATCAATCAATTTTTGCAGTTACATCATATTAATATTTTCTAGAAATTTGAATACAAACTATACTCGAGAGTCGAGAACAACAATAATTTGATATTACGAAGAAAGGGGTAGCGTGAAAAGAAAATTTATTCAGCACACTAAGAAAATAACTAGTTTCAGCATAACAAAGCAAATCTTATACGTATTATAAAGATTCTATATATCCACAGGTGAACAGTAGTGATATTATAGCAAGCAGGTTGTCTTGGCAGTATAAATTTATAAGGCTATGATTAAAGGCCACAGGTGAAGAGTGATTCAAGATCCAGCCCTAGCTTAGATGAAGTGAAGTCAGCCGGCTTCCTCTTCTTCATCGCAACTGGAATGAACCAAACACTTTCAATCCAAAAACAATTTGATATTGAAAACAACAATAGCTAGATATCCAGATTAGTCTGTGTCTGCAAGAAGAAAAATATTGCTTGAAAGAAAATTCTATTGAGCACACTAAGGAAAATACACTAATTACTGTGTAACAATGCAAATCTTTAATGCATTTTAAAGATTCCAAACATCCGCAGGCGAACAATAGTGATTTTATAGTGAAAAGGTTGCGTTTGCAGTTTAAATTTATAAGGCCATGGATAAGAGTGAGTCACAGTCAAGCCCTAACTTAACTCTGGTGACATCGGCCAGGTTCCTTTTATTCTTCCCAGCAGGAACGAACCTGCCTGCTTTTAATCTAAATAGATTCAACTGTAAAATACTAGTCTTTTCCAACATTTCAAGCAATGGCTAATGATTAGTGATAATGATTTCAAAATTACCTGTGTATTTTCTGAAGCTACTAGTTAATGGACTAAAATCCTCTGCATATGCATTTTAAAAGCTTTTAGGATTCCACAGGCTAACATTAGTGACATAAAAATTGGAATTAACTGTATTACTCATAACAGGAAAGCATTTAGCCTTAATCAGAAAGCCAAACCTTCAGACCCTCAAAAAAATATGCCTTTGGAAAGAAGAAAAAGGAATTCTACTGTCCGTTGTAATATTAATACACAAAGCTTAAGGAAAGACGTGTGTTGCAAAGAACTAGAATTCCTCAAGCTATCACCATACGACAAGAGACATTGAGGAATTCTACATCTGTATAACACAGGGCTCTCTAGAAGTCGTGTGTATTAACTACTGTCGTCGAAACCCACAATAAAAAAAATAAAAAAATGAGCGGTTACTACCAGAAACATCTTCCCGTCATAATAAACAGACAATACGTTCTGGGAAAACAGGAAGCGAAATGTCATGCCGTTTAAAACAATGCAGAGAAACATCTTCCCATTAAAATCAATACGTAACATCTTGACAAGGAAAAGCTTTGCCGTCAACGACAATAAACAGACGTTTTGAGAAGTCAGAGCACAAAATATCTCACGTTGAAAGACATGATAAATCGCACAATCAATGTTACAAATGTAGCATTTTACCAATTTCACCTAAACGTATTCGACAAATGCGTTTCCGCCTAATCTCTCATATTATGCTAGCAAAAATATTATTTCCTCAAGTTTTCCTTAAATACAGAGGATTTTCCCTTATTCGTCCATAAGAGTAAACATTCACGTCTATTTCATTAAAAATGGTTTAAAACAGAACAAAAAGATGCAACAGCTATCGCTTGACTATTAAAAACACAACATAGGCAAATCTCAAAATCTCTATTACAAAAGCAATTCTTGGTCAAACTTCTCATAAACGGAAACCATTTCCCTTTCATTCCCTCGCAATATCAACTGCTCAGCTCTATTTCACTAGAATATCCAAACAAGAAGTTAAAACAGACCCCAAAAAACCTCGGTTAAGGCCCTCGCAGCTTACCAGTCGCAGAAGCCACCAACGGCGAGCCGAAGCAAGAACCAATACAGCTGAAACAGCTGGAACTTTAGCCAGGTACAAAGGCTCAGAGCTTAAGGGCTTCGAACCCTTGACTCCACAAAAGAAGCCGGACTTAATCTCCAGGCAGATAGCCTGCGATCCGGCGGTAAGGAATGTTCCCACCAGATTTCGGCGCCGTCCGACGAGATAAAACAGCAGACACAATAAGCCCAGCCAGCAGACAAAGCAAACAGAGAGAACACACTTACAGAAGACAAAAACACAAACATAACTTCTACACAAACAGAGCAGGAGAATAATTTAACATAAAAAATGTACACTTTTACCTATGCTTTCTTACTGACTAGCCGGCAACAATGTCAGCTACAGTCGCCACGTCATCTCGGCCCCTCTCCGCGTGTCCCCCTTACCGCCTACACCTACTGAAACCACTCCGGTTTCGGTGCCAAAACCGGACTCTCAAAACCGCCGGTTTTAGGGCGAGGAATGGAATAGAAGAGATTGTTATTCTCCCGTATGATTGCCGATCCGTAAAACGCGGGGCCTGTCACATGCGCTTATGTTAAATTATTGAATTCTCTTTGTATTAAATGTTTAAAATTCGTAAGGAATTAATTTTAGATTTCATTTCCCTGTTCCCTCCTGCAATTGGGGAGTCTTGTGTTGGCTTATATGGAAGGTATGTATGTGGCCAACCTTCCAATCACCCCCACCCACTCACTTTTCTTCTTCTTTTGCCACTCTGAATGATGGAGTTGGTGATTTACTAAAGCTAAAGTGGCTATTGTTTTTTGAGTAGTTGGTAGTTTTGGTTTATTGATAGGGATTTAATGGTGAATGTATGTTTTTTTTAATATTAAGGTTTTATATTATGAAAAGCAGGAATCTTTGATATAAAAAGCATACATTATTGAATTCAAAATCATTTAAGTATGTATTTTTAAAATTGTACGACAAGTATAGTTATAATAGTTTTTTTCAAGTAAAAAATTTGTTATTATAAGTGTATGTCATTGTTTTCTAATGTATTATTTCAAAGAGTTATGTCAATATAAAAAATAGTTTATGTTTTATTTCATCTATACAAATGTTAAATTTGATGGTCATATAATCATATTTTAATATTTTTCTTCTAAAATACAATTGAATTTTGTAAAGCTTATATCACATGAAAAATAAGATTTTGACAAAATGACATATTTAAATAAAATTATTCTATATAAAATTAATTTAGTTATATTTTTTAAATAAAATCTCTTAATATTTTAAAAACAACTTTGAATGAATAACCATCACACAAAAAAAATTGCTTAATGGGCAAGGTCACTGTCAAATTTAAGTCATGCTAGGAGAAAAAGTGATCACGTTTGTTTTGCCAGTGACATGTAATGTATGTATATAGGGATGAAGTCAAATGTTAATCAAACTAATTTTGGCTTTACATGTTTTTTTGTTCAAAGGTATGACATCTAAAGGGGATACAATTGGCTCAAATATTGAATTGATTTCACTTTTATTTTATTCAACTTAAATATGTAAAACATGCAATTGGTCGAGTTAAGTCCACTCATTTTGGCTTTGTATTTTCCTACACCAAGAGTTAGTTTTGCTTCTCTAAAGTTAAATCCTTCCAACTTAAACATTTAAAAGAAACGAGGTTGATTGAAAGATCATACAAGTATTAAAGAAATGACACAAAATGCAACTACTAAAGTTATTTGTTTGAATCAATTTCTTTCCTATTTAGACTTTTGACATGTGTAAAAGGGATAAGGTTGAGTACAAATTTAAATTTAATTTTAAAATAGCTTTATTCCCAACATAGATATATGAGGTTGACTATAATTCCCAAATTACTTTACGATTTTCCTTATTTTTCAATTAAAAGATTGTTGTTCCCTTTACTTCATTATATTTTCTACTTAAAATAATAATTTAATTATGCTCCATTTCTCACCCATACACACAACGCATAATTAAATTATTTACCTAACATACCAAATAATTTATCTAATCACCTCTTATAATTTTAACTATAACCTATCTCAAATGAAAGTTAGAGAACGTACAATCTATGTCAAACATAAGTCTAAAACAACTTTACATCAATATAGTTCTACAAGTACCATCAAGGTGTAATATTTCCTTCAAACACTATTAAGACAAACAAAAATTAAAGTTTATCGAAAAGTAATATTATGGTGATCTAGAGTACTTACTAATTCAAGTATTTAAGTATAATAATTACCTTCAAATTATTCATGTTAGATTGTGCAACTTAAAATATTTTTCAAAACATAGTATTTAGGTGTATTAAGTAAATATTATCAAAAAATATATTTAAATAGTAAAATTAGATAAATAGTAGAATAATCATTAGGAATTTAAATGTGAATGAAAGATGTAATTAATTTTTGAATTAAGGATGAAACATGAAAGTTGATGGTTTGTAAAATTGATTCACCACAATATGAAAAATTAAAGACTTTGAATTGCAATCTAACCTTGAACTCTATGTAGACAAAGAAATCTCTATGAGATGATTTTGTAGCCATGAAACAACCTAAATAATATGAAGATGTTCCTTAACTTACAGATCTAACCTAGCCAAATGTGTACTTCTACAACTCGGCTTGTTATAATCTCTATTCTCTATTAGTGCTTAAGGACTAGCAATATTTAGAACACCTTAGTATATTATTGAACTGTAAGGGTTCATGTTTTCAATCAACCTCCTCGGCTTACAATTTTAACAAGTGTTGGAAAATAGCAAGCAAGCATACAAGTGATCTCAGATGTGAATTATGATGCAAGTATTGTTCTTTATAGTGTTCCAATTCTCAATGTTCCAAATAAATGCTTCTTGTAGTGTGGGTAATGCTTGTAATTTGTAGATGGTCAATTAACGTCCAAATGAATATCTTAAAACATCAAGACTCAATGAAGCATTACACAAACATGTACTAATTTAGTTCTCAATGGCTATGAGGAAAGGGTTAGAGTCAACAATTTTTAATTTAAAATTTTAAAATTTTGGGTCGAATTTGCATTGTGTGAGATCTCTCCTATGCATTGCAAAATGACCCAAGATAGGGATATGATAGATATCAAAATCAAGAAGGCATAAAAGTTGAGGAAGAAGACAAACTTAGCATAAAAGTGTGTCACATATCACTATGTAATCATATTAAAGCATTCTCTTAAAATGGACCCAAAATTAAATGAAAATTGACATGGTATACAAAGTCACACACACACACACACACACACACACACACACACACAGTATATATACGTACACAAACACACATAAAGAGAAAGTATATATACACACACACAAACAAACACAAATAGAGAGAAGGTTGGGGAGGAGAGAACAATGTTGAAATTATAATTAGAAAAGCAATCACAAATATAGAATAACCAAAGTACTAATTTAAGACAATACACATTAAATCCTTGTAAGAATGATAAAAATTAGCATGCACATATATTCACATTTATATATCTTTGTATTTAGAAGAAGACTATACATAATTCATCATAATGGAGTGTTTTTTTGGATTTAACTGTGTGAAATTTATTTTACTTGTAGAAAAAACACTCTCTTATCTTTATAAACTATGGAAATATAATATCTCTAAATAATTCACCATATCATTAATAATACACAACACTCTTATATAAAATACACAAACTTAAAATTAACTACTTTAAATATGTATTTGTAATAAAAAAAACACTATATTGAACCCTTTTCTCTAACTGTCAATTCCATCCAAAACATGAAAACATTTTGTTTATAATTACTATATATGTACTAGTGGAATAGTGAAGAAAAAAAACTAGTACATATATGACATAGGTACATGGTGTGATAAGAATATATGTTCCCCAAAGAGCAAGGTGCATCCAAAGAACATCACAACTTGTAAAGAGGTTAGTCTCAGATTCATCCGACCACATCCTTTCAACTCTGTCCAATTGTCGGTGCAGTGGTTGGTCTTGAGCCTTTTTGGACTTTTGGTTCTTCTTCAAGTGGCCTCCCATCCCATCAACTCCCCATCCCATCAAATAATTGAACTTTGGCCAAAAGCTACAGGGGCCCACACTTAGCAACATTTCCATGGTGACCTTTTACCAAATTGCACACACAAAATCTTTCCGGATCATGAGAGTTCCCCACATTGATCTTGCACTTTCATTTGACTTGGACGTAAGGACCACTTTTCCTAGCATTATGCTAATATAAAACATTTTCATTTATTGCATTGGGAGATTAACATTGCACCTCCCAAATTTTCTCCCCACTACACTTTATGACTGCCATAATAGTGCGCTTCCAAGCTCCATGAATCTAACCTTCTTCACAAGAATATTCCATATTTACTCGCAAGTGTTCCATTAAGTATATCATGGTTATCATTAATTACGCATGTCCTCATTGAGCTTTAAGCTCACTTTTGACCTGACGCACCGGAAAGCACGCAGATCCAAGGTGCTTCAAGAAATCGTAGCCGTTCATCGTTTTTCGCCAATTTTTTGGCTGTTTCTAGCCGCTTTTTAACTACTTTCCCCGCCGCGATTGTTTTCCGCTCCTCCAAACTCTTCCTCCAATTTGGCGAGCTGCAGCGGTTTCGGCGAGGCTTGGGAATTTTTTTATGTGTCCGTGCGGAGGGATTTTGTCAGACGTGACAGCCCATTGGTTGGGCATGTGGGGAAGGCTTTGGGTCTTATGGGCACTTCAGACATCCGCAGGAGTTTTCTGTATTTTCCTAGGCAGAGCCAGCGGGTCTTTGCCTCTCTTCGTGCTATTTCCGCTTCTTTTTACTGGGAGTGACAATATTCAAATAAAAGCTCAAGTTTATTTTTTTCCATTTTTATTTATATTAAAAACTTTTTTTATATATAAAGTTTCTATATTTATATATATAATCTTTTTATTTTTCAAAATATAATAAATGTTATTTTAAAAAAAAAATTATATTAATATATATTATAAAATTTTGTTTTTTTCATATATATAAATAAATGTCTATTTTAATTTTATTTATTTATAATATAATATTTTTAAAAATAATATCTTTAACATAATGGCATCCTTTACCCTACGTAGTTAAGTATATATTAGCATAAATATATAATATATTAATTATATTTCTTATTAAATAAGAATATAAGAAGAATATAATAATTATTAATTAATAATTATAAAAACATTTATTTAAATATTGAATAGTTTTGTTAAAAAATATAATAAATAATATAATTATATATTTATAATCATTTTTTTATTATATAAAATTTAAAATTTACATTATATTGACTCTTCCAATTTGAAAGTTGCAACTTGAAAATAAGGTTTTGGGAGGATTTTAGAGTATGTTTCTTAAAATGAAAATTACTGCCAAGATCCTAATAATGAACACATTTAGGTTTTAACAAAAACTATTAAATATGTAAATAAATGTTTTATAATTATTAATTAATAAATATTGTATTTTAATTATATTCTTATTTAATACAAAATATAAATAATATATTTTATATTTTATATAATACAAATTAAATTATATATAATAGTATATATAGATTATATTATTACTATATATTATATTTTATAATACAAAATATTAAATATAAATATGAATTTATTATAATTAATAATTACTATATTTCTATATTAATCAAATAAAATTAATTTATAAAAAATCTCTTGATCTTTGGATAGATTAGGAAAGAAAAGACTAGGGGAGAGGGGCCTATAATGGAGCAGGGTCCAATACTGGGGATAGAAGTAGTCCTCAATGGGTCTTATAGTGGAGCACATTAATATCCAATTGTAAAACACTTTTTATCTATTAAGTTCACAAACTGACAAATCATTTGATGCCACGTCAGTGCACGAATAAAACATGACTTAGTGCACCATTGTTGGTCTCACTTTTTTTTTTTGGCCTTTTTGGATACCTCAACAAAAAGCATACTGATGCGGCACCATATTTGATGATGTGGCCCTAAAACGAAATATAGAAGCACGGAAGTTGCCAAATAGACTGTTGTACAAAATTGGGAGTGATTTGAAATTTCCACATAGGATTTTGAGAAATGCAAAGTTAGGGCGCTCCACTATAGGCCCCTCTCCCCTGTATGTACTGCATAAAATAAAATAAAAAATAAAATAAACTTTAATAATAATAATAATAATAATAAATATTGATAATATTTTTAAAATGACCTACCAATTGACCTCATGTATTACACAAATATATGCCAAAAAAAAATCATATTTTCCCCTAATTTACCTTACACAATAGGCTCATGTTATGTTTGCAATAGAGAGAGGGAGAGATACAGATAGAAAGAGGGAGAGATAGAGGGAGGAAGAGCAAGAGAGAGAAGGCGGTAAAATAGAGTGAGACTTAAAGAACAAAGAGAGAGGACTTGAGAAAGAGAGGGATATACAAAGAGGGAAGGGGTAGATAGAGAGACCAAGAGGGAGAGGGAGAGACAAATAAGAGGGATAAAACAAATAGATACTGAGAGAAGAGATATTAATAGTTAAAGTTGCATCTATAACATCTAGAAAAACTCCTTCCATTATGTTGTGATAGATGCCATACCCTATTATAGAGCTCTTATACCAACATTTGCAACTACAACATGTGATGTCATTCACAATTGTACTAATTGGGAAGGTGGAATTTCTATAGGAGAGAGGGCCAAGGGACCTGAGAACACTTGGAAATTTCATAGGACATGTCATTTTCATTGAATATGTACTAAGTTATGTCATGTTTGTTGGTTTGAATCCATTGTGATTAACCCACTATATATTTTTCTCACTTCTCTTTTTTACAATTTTTTTACACTTTTGCGAGTCTTAAATTACATTATGCCATTATTTTCCTTATACCCATTCTCATCCATGCAGTGCTAGAGAAGTTATGCAAGACAATGAGAGCATTCTCATCCATTCACAAAAATATTGCACAAAGGAGACATCGGATTCAATGAAGCGTAGTTGGTAGGCACAATGCAGAGATCAACCTTAAAGTCCATGTGAATGAAGCCTTTCACTTTTGTATAGACAAAAAGTCTTGAAGCCTACCATATGTACTCTAAGCTTATATGGATATGCAATGAAATGGATATTCAACAAAAAGACTTGTTAAAAATTCTACCCAACTTTGAAGAAAACAAAATAATAGACTTACAAGGATTCCATCAAAGCCTTGAACATATTGTGTATGCTAATCACAAGGTCCAATAGATATACATATTATACACATGCATATGCACAAACATAGACTTAAAGACTTGTGCCCATATGTATATCAATGAAATGAATATTCAACAATACCACTTGTAGGAAATTTTATTGAGTCTTTAAGAAAATTGAATACAATTACAAGATCTATAGTTTTCTTTAGTGCTGAAAAGTTTCCTAGAAGTTTGGACTATTGAATACCCACTTATATATGTGTATATAAGAAGGGATATGTGTATATAAGAAGGGATATGTATATTCACAAGATTTTTAGTTTTCTTCAATACATGTATATGGTATGGATATAATATAAAAATAAATATATATTCACTAAATTTATAGTTTTAACAAGTTGAACTGCTAAATACCCATTTCATTGATATGCATATGATATGAGAACACTTATATATATGAAATGAGAGTTTAAGAATTAGATTGAGATTTATAGTCATCCAGAAAACACATCCACACAACCCCGCAGGTTTAATGATCAACTGTAGGTGTAATGCAATAAGGGTTACTCATGTGATTGAAGTATGTACAACCCTCATCCACTAAATCTGCATGGCTGGCTGCATTCTTATAGAATAGAAGCAAAGCTTATAATGTTCAGATATGTTCCAAAGTCCTTCATTAATTCAAATATTTTGAGAGCATACATGTCCACCAGGGTAGTTGCAACTGCAAAATTTGATAAAATTCCTCTATTCTTTATGCTTTGATGGACGTCCATACCCTGTTCCAATGTTCCTATTTTGGGGCAAATTTCACTATGGTTCTTCCGTTGCTCAGAGCCCACGATTCTGTGCATGTAAGGTTCTTCCTGCTGTATACAAATATTTACAGGCCAAGGCCTGAAGAAAACACAATAAATATACCTCTCAAAAGCAGAGTGTAGCCCAGGGCTTTGAGAAATGTGCACAATTTTCTTCACAACCACATCAGCAACAAACTTGAAATATGTTGGAATAAAGATCGCTGCTAAGTTCCACCAATTACTGCCCTCATTTAGCTAACACAAATTTGAACACTCTGCCATAATATTTGTTTTGAAACCACCATGCAAATGATCTATAACACACAACATGATAGTGAACAAGAAGAAATACTAAGATGCAGAGTGGTGTCAAGAAGCAGCGAGTAGAATGGAATGTAAATGGAGACTTGATGGAGTCAACAAGTGATCTTGGAATATGGCTTCCATTATGAGGAATAAAATTAGCTTGTGAGGAAGGCATTTGATCTACGTAGGAAAACAGAAATTGGGAATGAGTTGTGTGGAAAGGGTTGAGGAAGGTGTGCGTATATAGCAGCAGCCTGCTAAGAATTTGTCCATCAATGCTTTGAATGTACTCAAGATTGTTTAGTTTCAGGATACACTTAGAAGAAGCTTGTGACAAAGATGGAGATTTCACTATGGTGGGTATCGCTCTTTTCACCGCCTCCTTTTTTCCCTCTTGACAAGGTTTTCAGTTAGTAAATGAACCCAACTTTTCTTGCCTAACAACTGCACCATATTGGTCAAGAATATTTGGTAGACCCTCCCGTCATGCAGGTGGCCATTTTGACCACTTTTCCCTTCTGATTACTTTGATGATCACCTCCTTAGATCTCGTTCTCTTCTGCGTTGAAAGGCCTTATCTGAGTATCTTTATCTTCTTCTATGCACCTGCACCCAATTTTAAAATTCTTTTAGTTTCCCATTTTACTCTATTCGCTCAGCTCTTTGTTCCTTTATAGCATTTTGGGGGTTCTTCTTGTCTGTCGTGCCTTTTGTAATCCTAGTGAAAATATTGCAATCTTCTGCCCTTTCCTGTGTGAATCGTTTTCGCATTTGCTTTGATTGCCCATTGGGAAATTTTGGTTCTCCCTCATTCATCCAATCAAATTGAACACAGTAAACCAAATTCAATTTTGGTTCTCGCGCATTCATTTCAAAGAGGAAGATCAGAGCGGTCATGCTCACAGGCCATACTGTTGTTTCTCCTGTAGAAGTTAAAAAGAGTTACATGTCTTTAATGGCTAATTTGAGTAGTGTCACAACGTTTTTAACTGGAAGAGGAGCGCTGGTAATGGTGTGTAGGTGTTTTTCTCCTCCTTTACGCTTCCTCAAGAATCGCTTGTCATCTTCAGTTATATTCAAAAATTTACTGTGTTTATCACAACAAGATCTCGCTCAGCAAAATTAGTCTCCGGAAACAATGGCATTAAATGCTTGTAGGCATAGATGCCTGGCCACACCGAAAAGGTCAAATGAGGGACCCACAATGAATACGTGATAAATGGAAAAATGCGAGCAGATCAAACATCAACGGTTATTGATCGATGGAGAACCTTGCCGAGTGCCTCCATACTTTTCAACCGTCGATGGTAAAAATGAGCTTCTAAAGCTCATAGAGGGACACATTTAGGTTTTAACAAAAACTACTAAATATGTTTCTTAAAATGAAAATTACTTTTCTTAAAGCTCATAGAGGGACACATTTAGGATTTTAGAGTATGTTTCTTAAAATGAAAATTACTGCCAAGATCCTAATAATGAACACATTTAGGTTTTAACAAAAACTATTAAATATGTAAATAAATGTTTTATAATTATTAATTAATAAATATTGTATTTTAATTATATTCTTATGTAATACAAAATATAAATAATATATTTTATATTTTATATAATACAAATTAAATTATATATAATATAATTATATTTATTATTATATATAATAGTATATATAGATTATATTATTACTATATATTATATTTTATAATACAAAATATTAAATATAAATATGAATTCTATTATAATTAATAATTACTATATTTCATATATTAATCAAATAAAATT
>VDFB02090705.1:0-29319 GCA_007258455.2 Sequoia sempervirens
ATTCTTCATTTTTCCTTTTAATTTTCTCAAGTTCTTCTTCCAAAGTGTTATTTTTACATATTAAGTTTTTATTTTCTTTCCTTTCTCTTTTAACAGTCTTTCCCATTGGAAAACAATTTTCTTATATGGTTAAAAATTTGTATAGGCGTGAATTTGCACACCCTTTGCAAGTTCCCCTTTTACACCCTTTAGCTTAGAAAAATCAAACCCGATAATGTAATTCCACATCCTCCGTTTGTACTCCATCCACTGGGCACTTATCTGTAGTGTCAGTGAGGGAATTTCTATCGGGGACATGAGCGCGGTGCGCAAACGTCTACGCGATGCGCTACCGTCTTGACAAGATTCCTACCTCTAGAATTTGCATAGGCATTACGTTCACCATTGGGGCCGAAGTGTAACATATCTACACACTTCAATTGACCTTTGAACAACTCTTTCCCTCCAAAATTCACTTAAAATCCTATCTCTCATTCTCATTCATTCTCTCTACACACTCTACACATTCTTGAAGAGTTTGGGGGGACAATTATTATATTCACTCACACTTCTTGGCTACTTGCTGCACTATCAATGCTTTCACTCCAATATCACAACATTCTTCACAACTACCACACAATCTACAACTTGATGTCTTGTGAGACTTCCTTAAGTGTTGTTGTGGCCACGTTGAGTTTTCCACAGTTGTAGACTTGCATTCCTCTCTCATTGGCCTTGAGTGCCTTTGGTCGAGGGTGGTATTATTTGCTTACTATTGCATTGTTGTTGGATTTGAGTAGCATAGTGCTTCTTGTAGTGTTTTGGTATTATTTACTTTCTAACATACTTTATTTATCATATTTCTATCTCTCTATCTATTTGGTTGTCCATGGAGGTGGAAACACCAATACGAGGGTTTGACTGTGACAAGCCCTGAAACAACCCCAACATTTTTCCTTGCTCTGTTGTGTGTAGGTACTTGTTCATGTGGAGCTTGCTGGAAAACTGGACCCCTTGCAAGTTTATTTCTCACCACCTTTGTTCTCTTCTCTTTCGTAACATTCCTTACATTACCTTAGTCTCTTTGTTATTTCCTTCTTTTGTCATTGCAGTAAACCTTTAGCTAAGTTATTTAGTAGTGTATAGGAGCAAATTTGCACCCCTTGTGTAAATTCCCCTTTTACATACCCTCACCTTAGAAAATCAAACCCGATGGAAAAATTCCACATCACCCATATGAAGTGCATCCACTTGGCGCATGTTTTGTGTGTTAGTGGGGGAATTTTTGTCAGGGACGCAAGCGCGACATGCAGACATCTATGTGGCATGCTGCCATCCCTGACAGATTCCTGCCTCTAGAGTTTGTAGGGACATTACACTCCTCATTGGGGATGAATTGTAATGCCTCTGTTGGACCAATCGACCCGAAAATGGCTCCTCTTCTATTTTGGTCTTCAAATGCATCCATTTCACTATCACTTCATCATCTACACATTCATTCATTCATTCTTCCAAGATCATTCTAGCAATCTATCACATTCTCTCACACATTTTCCATAGAACTCCATTGAGCATTGTAGCAAGAAATCTTGTTACTCCATCAATTCCATCTTTGTACGTGTTTCTCTACCATAGAAGCTATAAGTTTGGAGTCTTGCGAGATCTCCCTTTGTCACAGTTGCGGCTGTGCTGACTTTGCCAAGCTCGTTGCCTTGCATTCTCCCTTCATTGTCCTTGAGTGCCTTTGGGTGGAGGTGGTATTGCATCACTTTCCTTTTCCTATTGTGGTTTGATAGAGTAGCATTACATCTTTTGTAGTGTTTAGTACTTTCCTTTCTATTTCCTTTATCGCACTTTCTACTTCGTGGATTTTCTAGCTATTTGTGGAGGTGGAAACACCAAAGCAAGGGTTCGACTGAGGCAAACCCCTATACAACCTCAACATTTTCCCCCTCTTTCATGTGTGTAGGTGAACGTGTGTGTGGAGCTCGTTGACGAACTGGAGCTTTAGAGAGTTGATATTCATCACCCTTGTCTTCACCTACTTGCTTCATCTTTTACGTAGCTACTTTTTGTAACTAAGGGAAATATTCAAGTTAGTAGATTAGTGCATAAATAAACAAAACCCAAAGTAAGCAATGAAGTACAAAGGGATAAATAACATGGAAACAAAGAAAGATATTACCAAGTGTCTTCATTCTCCATGATTCACCTTCATTGCACCTTCTCTATTTGCTGCAATATGTAGTTTGCCCTTAGATTTTGTGTGAGCAACCTATGACTATGCCAATGCCCTAAGCAAATGTTGAAGGATTCTATCATAAATGCTACACTATGCAACTATGCAGCTAGTAAGCAACTATGAATTAAGCCTAAAGTATGTAAATTCTAAGATGTCAAAATGCCAAGAGATGAAGTATGCCAAAGACAAGATTGCATGAGATGTAGATGTCAAAATGAGACCAAAATTGTCATTTTATAGAAAAGCCAATTTTGGATGAATGGCAGAGATTGAAGATTGACAAATGTGCTAGAATCAATGGACAAGATTCAATGTGACAACCCACAATTAGGGTTAGGGCAACATTAGGGTGAATTTGAAATGAATGGTCAAGATTTGATTTTAGAAAATAAAATCAAGGGACGAGATTGCATGTGACAAGGAGATAAGAATGGCACAAAAAAAGAGAGAGTTGTAAAATCATATAATATTAGAAATTATTTGATTTATGGAGGAAAGTTGTTATTTTGAATTAAAAATTAATTTAATTCAAAAAGGTGGGGTCATGTGACAATAAATAATTAATTTGAATTATTTACTAAGAGAGGGAAAATTAGAAAGTGAGACCATTTTAAATAAATAATTTTATTTAAAATTGGGAAAATGCCAAGATGGACAATAATTAAATAAATTAAAGAATCTATTTAATTATGAGAAGACATTTAGGAATTAATGACGCATAAATCAGGAGGAAATAATGGACAAAGATAATTAAATAAATTTATTTAATCATGGAAAGACATTAGAGAATTAGTGACATATTTAAATAAAATTTATTTATTTAAATAATCAAGAGGAATAAAAGACATAAATTAATTAAATAATTATGAATTATTTAATTAATAGTTGAAAGTGGACTATAGGACATAATTAAATATTTTAATTATGCTAGGAGGAATGTGGCGAGAATAGAGCTTGCAGGCTTAGGTCATTTTTATGTGTTTACATTTTTCCCCTCTTTGTCATAATGCAGCTTGTCACATTGTGAAAAAGAAAATTCAGTTAGAAACATGCCCTAGTGAAGGTACGTAATATCTATGCCCCCTCGAGAAAATTTTCAAATTTTGGCTCGGTGATAGAAAAATTTGGAAAGTGTCCCGACAAGCTAATTTGATGTCCAGAAAGTCAATAGCACAAGTGATTTTAGATTTTGCCATGTTTAAAGCAGTCAACGGGCTGGTCAAAGTCGGTCAAATGAGCCTCCAGTAATAAATTTTTGAAGAAAATCCCATTTTGATCCTATAAATAGGTTCAAAATAGGTAAAAAGTCAATTAATTTTTATTTTCATCTTTGTAAATTTGGAGAGCTCAGAGCTAGGAGACCTTGCACAAAGATGGTGATTCTAGTGACCGAGCTTTGTGGATACATCATGTGGACCTTCAGATGGCCAGAGGACATGGAGCCACTGGTAAATACACCTTACCCACTTTGTCATTTTATCGATTTACGTGCATTTTTAGGGCTTAAATGTAGGTCAACAAATGTGCCATGACGCATACGTGTTCGCATAAGCTGTATTTGAGTTTGCGTTCGACACATTTGATGCGTCATGATGCAAACGTGACAGACCCGATAGGTTTGAGTTAGGTGTGACACATTTGAGGACCAGTGAGACGCATTCATCATTTTGTACCACAAGTGATAGGTTGAGCAACGCATTCGCAAGATTGAAACGTATACATGAGGCCATGCGACGCATTCAATTGTTAGTGATGCATTTGATGGATGGATTGACACAAGTGATAGAAGATGATGCATTTGTGAGTCAAAATGACACAATTGCCAAAACACGATGCAAGTGTTGGATGAAATGATGCAAACGTCGAGGCGCGATGCAAATGAAGTCAACATAATGCATTTGACTTTGACCAAAGTTGACTTTAGTTTAGGCTCAATTTTATAGATGCTTTTGATTAGTTAGATGGTAATAATGATTTTCAATAATGTGCTAACTCTTGTTTCTGCATGTACAGAAATGATTACCATCGATCTATACATGTGAGTTCAGGCCATCAACGTATGCATTTCAGGATCAACTGGCAGACCGAGAGCAGAGGCAACTGATGCGGCTAGGGTTATATTATGTCACCTATATTCCCATTATCTGGGCTAATAGGGGGCTTTTGACAGCACTGGCCGAGAGATGACATTCATAGACCTATTCATTCCACTTGTTGACGAGGGAGGCCACTATCACTCTTGAGCACATTTACAAGATTTTGCACATTTCGATCAGAGGGGAGCGAGTGGTGTATGGTCCACATCAGGGAGTGTAGGCTATGACTGAGTTGTATGAGGTAGATGATGGCACGGGCCTTGGCGTTGAGGGGTACGAGATTTGATGGGAGTACCTAGCTGAGCACTATCCGTGATGGGATGCGATGTTATTTACTTTGATTTTCAGAGTCCTTATTCCAGATCACCGGGGACATGGGTTTCCGATTAGATAGGGAGATTTACTAGTGCACATGCGACGAGATAGGATAGTTTTTGCATGGGGACCCTGTTTACTTGGGATGTTGTATCACTAGTTGCATGAGGTAGCATATAGAGGTGTGCATAGCATTAGTTGCACGATGACATTGTTGATGATCTGGGCTTGGGAGCATATTCCCATCTTTCATCCTCCCATTCAGAGACCACAACTGGTAGAGGGGGTGCCCTATGTTTACTTGTATGCGAGTGCCCTATAGTAGATGAGAGTTGGAGAGATTGGATTTTGGCAGCATCAGATTGATACTATGACAAAATTTATCGTGAGGCCTTATAGGGATTGTGCATAGTGGGCCAGAGAGGGAGATCATTTGACATTCTACAAGCAATTTCGATACTTGATTGGGAAGATTGTGCAGCCACAGCTTATTATTGAGATGTACCTACCCCAACAGGTACTATGTCAGTTTGGTAAGTAATAGGATGTACCTATTGGGACAATAAATTATGTGCAATCATCACGAGAGCTGATGTGGGGGCCAACGATATCAGTTCCTTTGACTGAGCAGTAGATAGATGGGTTGGTAGCACAACCATGGGATTGGAGTGGGGGTCCGACAGATCCAGGGACGTTTGCAGATTGTGATTTATGGTGGCAGACACATAGGCCACAACCATTGACAGATCTGAATTGTCTAGCATCAATTGATTGTTGATTAGTTATTCCATGGGTGCAGCGAGGAGGCTGAGGAGGTAGGGGGAGAGGGAGAGATGAAGACCAAGGAGATGGGGGGAGAGTTGGCAGAGATGATGGAGGTGACGAAGGAGATGGTGAGGGTGGCAGGAGGAGGAGAAGAGGAGGGGACATCAGGAGGCAGGCGAGGAGGGTTAGGCAGCGTGTCGAGAGGGTACCACTAGAGGTGATTCCCAAGTTAGCCGAGGAGGAGGAGAGAGAGAGGGGAGATAGGTAGGAGGAGGAATAGTCAGAGGTCGAGGTCAGATAGGAGGAGGGGCAGACAAAGGCAGAGGCAGAGGTGAGATAGTCGGAGGCAGAGGTCAAGCCAGAGGCAGAGGTGTCGAGGGAGGAGAGATAGTTGAAGGAAGAAGTCAGGCAGGAGGGAGAGATGGAGGTTGAGGGTAGACAAGAGGAGGCCACTGGGGGTGAGGAGGATGTTGGCGATGATGAGGAGGAGCTAGATATTGGTGATGAGATGGATGAGGCAAAGGGGAAACTCTGGGGGATGATGATAGATGGGGAGCAGGATATATCCGAGGTACCACCATTGTCACGAGATGCCATAGTGGATCAGTGTCTAGTTGATATGCAATAGAGACTAGAAGAGAGCGCAACACAGATCCAAGCCCTGCAAGCCAAGTTGGAGTTTACAAGAGTAGAGCGAGATCAAGCCATTATTAGACAACAAGAGACACATAGTTGGTGCACTCAGTTTATGCAGTTGGTTACAAGACCAATTGGTGATGTTGCTAGAGAGTTGGCCAGAGTCAGCGTGAGCAGGGGACAATATCGCATGTTATACGAGAGAGTAGTGCTGATTGATCAGAGGGAGCCTAGATTGTCGAGATCACAGAGCAGAACAGGAATAGGGTTAGGGAGTAGTAGTCACACACACAACAACTGTAGTCAGAGTAGTGTGGGTGACTCTACTTCCTTAGGGAATTCATTAGGTCACCACTCTCATCATAGTCATAGGCATTCCTTGGGGCACAAATCGAGCCATAGCCATGGGTCATCTGGTTTAGGTTACAGGTTAGAGCACAACTAGCCTCCAATTACAGATCCATCTGCTTCACAAACTCTATTTTCTATGTCCACTATGCCATTAGTATTAGTTCTTGTCACCAAGCATCAGTCACCTTAGTCTTCTCCTCGAGGGGATGAGAGTTCAACATAGACACTATGATTGCTATCTTGTTATTGTGTTTCATAAATTATGTGATGACACTTATATTTTGACCATTGAGCCTGGGAGCTCTATTTTTGGGATATCTCATGACTCTATCATGTGACATAATTTTTGAGATTATATATATATGATGTAGTTTTGATGTGGCCTATATGCTATATGTTGTGTGATGATGCATTATGTGTTGATTATATTTATGATATATGCTTTTATGATGATGCATTTTATATGTCATGTGATGTATGTAGCTATGATGGTTATTTTATGCTTATATGTTATTATGTTATGATGATGATGATGTTCTATATGCATGCGTAATGTTTTGATTCTAATGGATTCCATGTTTATGATTATAGATGCGTTAATGTATGACTATATATGTATGGATAATGCAATATGTGATGTATGTGCATTAGTGATATGGATGATGTATGGAAATGTTAAATGCCCTAATATGTTATGTGGATGCAAATTGATGAATGCAAATGATATGCTAATGATGTAAATGAAAATGATTGTTTAATTAATGTATTCCTTAATGAATGTTTAATGTGAATGGATATATGTAAATGTGTGATAACCTAATGTAATGCCTATATGATTATGTGCGCAATTATATTTTTGTATGTCATAGGATATCATCAAGAGATGGATGATGCGAAACGACAAGACAAAAGGAGATGGATGTTAGTGCGAAGATCAAATCCTTCAACATGTTACCAAAGAACTAATAGTTGTTGCTTTTAATCATCATTAGGAAAATTATTGTAATGGCCAACAAACACCATGATATGACATAGATTGATGGTGTGCAAGGTTGTACCATCACATGAGACAAGCAGTCGGAGACAAGGATGGTCGTAACTCATACCAAAAGCATTACTGCCCTAGTCCTTTTGTCACAATCAACCACAAACAAGAAAGACAAGCCATGAAATGTCATTGCTCTTCTAAATCCTATTGCGAGGAAATCCTCGAGGAACTAGCAACATGACTGTTTGAAAAAGACAAGATAAGCCAATCATCATGATACATCATTGCTTCTCTAAATCCTGTTGTCAGGACATCCTCGAGAAACTAGTAGCATGATGAAAAATCAAAGGAAAAATGAGAGGATAGTGTTTGCCAAGTGTGTTTGAATGTCAAGTGTTTTGATGTCAAGATGCCAAGTTTGACGATGTCAAGATGTTAGGTTTGATAGTGTCGAGATGACAAATGTTGAAGTTGTTAGATTTGACGATATCTAGGTGATGAATTCCAAAGTTTCCAAATTCAGGAAGGATGCATCCTAAATGATGTTAATGCCAAGAGGATTGATCCTAAAATGCTAATAGAATCCCTCAGAAATGCTAAACGACTGTGATAGTGCCTAGAAAGGACACATCCTAAGGCATAAATAAATGACAGAGGACATTCTTAAGAAGGACACATCAGAAGAATAAGCAAGAATTGACAATTTGACTGGTTTTGTCTGAGTTTGATGGAGGTTGACTAAGTTTGACCCATTTTGAAAAAAATGATTTATGTTGATATAATTGACTAAAATGTCAATTGAATGATGGCCAAAGTTTGTTTTAGGAGTTTGTTTGTTTTGAAATAATTTGTTTGTCTTGAAGACATTTGACGTGTGTGCCAGTGTAGTGTCATGAACCCTAATGGATTGACCTAGTTCAGCCTCATGGGCTCATCGATTGATGGCCTTGCCTATGTCATACACTCAAAGACCTCATAATTTGACATGACTAATGACTTTGTCTTGATGACCAAAGATTGAATCATGATTTTATTTTGAACAAACCTAAAAGGATTGACCTAATATCTTAGGGCCTTGAAGATGAGCTTTGCCTATGTAGAAAATGCTTAGAGACAACGTAGTTCGACAATGACATGGATTGACTGACTTCATTGACTTGACAAGATACAACTTTGTTTTTGTGTTTTTGGTCATATTTTGATTTTTTTTTGTATTTCTTCAAGATGTTTTATGATTTTTTTGTCTTTTTTAAGGACATTTTTCAAATTTCAGGTCTTTTTTCAAGACATTTTTGATTAGTAGGACCATGTGCGATACCCACTTCAATCAGATGACAAAGGGTTGCCCCCAGTCAGGTCCAAGACTAGCCAAATTTGAAGGACATAGAAAGGGTTGTGTGTGGGATGACTGATGGACGATATGGAAAGACTTGATGTCAACCATTGTCAGCCATGGAAAGAAGTGGCGAGGTTTTTGTGACGGGTGTCATGATGGTGTCAGAAAAGTGGGTATTTATTATGGACTAAGGTAGATAGAGTTATAGTAGATGGCGAAGTAAAGACCAACTACACATGATGCATGTTTGCTAGGTTTTCACCATGGTACTTATCCAAAGCGTCTATTTACCAAGTTTTCACTATTGGACGAATTATTTTTCTTTAATATTTTTGTCATTTTTGTCATTTTTTATTTTTTTGGTGTTACTAGGATGCCTGTTTGCCAAGTTTTCATCAAGGTGATGATTTTTTTATATTTTTCAATTTTTTTGTATTTTTAATGGTTTTTAGTTTAGCTCTCTGATGCTATGCATAGAACTTTTGAAGATGTAGACTGTTGATAGGCTTTGTCAATTGTTCACTATTTGGAGTAGCTAGCTGGTATGCTCTAGAACCAAATGAGGTCGTGATGATATAAGGACCCAACCAATTAGGCTTGAACTTGCTGGGTGTCTCTTTGTTAGATTGATTCTTAGGATTTTGCATGAGGACCAAGTCGCCGATGTCAAACTTTTGAACCATGAATCTCTTGTTATAGCTACGGTAAAGATGATTTTGATATGCCTGTAGGTGATTCAAGGCATTATGTCTTCTTTTGTCTAACATTTCCATCTCATGTAGTTGTGATTGTCTATATTCTTTGTCATCAATTAAGCCCTTCATGGAGACTCACAAAGATGGAATTTCAACCTTGATGGGCACAATGGCTTTGGCTCCAAAGACCAAGGTGAATGGAGTGGCTCCTGTAGGTGTGCAGATGCTGGTGTGGTAAGCCCACAAAGCAGGGTTAAGTTGTATGTGCCAGTCACGACCAACATCATTGATTGTCTTCTTAAGAATTTTGATGATTGTCTTATTGGATGCCTTAGTTTGATTATTTCCTTGTGGATAGTATGGCATGGAGAAATGATGTTGGATGTGGAAGCGTTCACACAACTCATGGACGTCTTGATTTTTGAAGGGATGATCATTGTTTGTGATGATGGACTGTGGGACGCCATACCAAAAAATGATGTAGTTAAGGATGAATTTGGAAATTTGCTTGCCAGTTATTTATGTGAGGGGGATGGCTTCGATCCACTTAGTGTAGTACTCAGTGGAGGTGATAATGAATTTATGGCCATTGGAAGAGGTAGTATGGATTTTTCCCACGAGGTTGAGTCCCCATTGTGCGAAGGGCCATGGAGAAGTAATCAGCCGAAGTTCCTGTGTTGGTGCATGAATCAAATCACTGTGTACTTGGCATTGGCGACATGTTCTAACAAACTCAAGTGCATCTTTTTCCATTGTCGGCCAGTAGTACCCAAGTCTTGTGATGTTTTTGGCTAAAGTAGGACCACTCGAATGAGATCCACATATACCATCATGTACCTCGTGTAAGGTTGTTCATGCTTTGTCAGTATCGAGACATCAAAGAAGGGTATTGTCAAAGCTATGATGGTATAGGGTGTCACTGATGATGGTGTATCAAGTGGCTTTGTAGATAAAGGATTTTCTTTGGTTGAACTGGACAGGCTCGGGGGAAGGGTCTAGCATTGGAGATAGTCATAAATGTCTTGATACCATGATGAGTTGGGACCAACAAGCTCACAAACCATTTCTGATTCTGGAATGTCATATGCAGGAACCAAAAGCTATTCCACCAAGAACTCAAATTTAGGCACGTTGCTTGGAATGTCTAGGAGAGATCCAATTGTAGCCATTGCATCTGCTACCTTGTTTTGTGCCCTAGGAATTTATTTAAAAGCAAGTATGTGGAAATACATCTGAAAGCTATCAACCATTTGTTTGTAAGGTAGTAAATTTTCATCCTTGGTGTCATATTCATCGTTGACTTGGTTGATGACCATGTGGAAATCTCCGAAGACGTGAAGTGTTTTGATTTTCCATTTTATGGCCATTCTGAGTCCTGTGACAAGTGCCTCATATTTTGCGACATTATTTGTACATGGAAAGGAAATGCATAATGACTTTGGAATGGAATCTCCTTGTAGTATGATAAATAGTATCCCTACTCTTGAGCCATGACTAGTATGAGACCCATCAAAATAAAGTTTCCAAGGTGATTTAGGCTCTATGTGAAATATGGAATCATTAGGAAAGTCTACTACCAATGGATGATCACCTTGTATAGGTGCGCCTACCAGTTGATTTGCTATCACTTGTCCCTTTATAACCTTTCATTCCACATACTATATGTCATACTCACTCAAGATCATTACCCATTTTTCCAAGCGACCTATCAATGCTGCACGACTTAGGAGATATTTTGGGGGATCAATCTTTGCAACAAGTTGTGTCTTGTGATTCAACATGTAATTACTTAATTTTTGAGTTGTGAAGACCACTGCTAGACAGGAACGCTCAATGGATGTGTAGTTTAGCTCATATCTGGCCAATGTCCGACCGATGTAGTATATTGCCCTTTCCTTTTCATCATGGTCATTTTTTTCCAATAATGCCCCCAGTGTTGAAGTCTTTGTAGAAATGTATAAGATCAAAGGTTTTCCTTCGATAGGTGGCATTAGAATAGGTGGTGACAATAGATAGTCCTTTATTTGTTGGAAGGCCTCTTGACATCTATCAGTCCACACAAAGGGGATTCCCTTGCACATGAGATACTAAAATGGTTGACACTTGTTTGCCAGTTGGGCAATGAAGCATTGGATAGACTGTAATATTCCTTGTAATGTCCTTAGCTCACTTATTCCTTTTGGGGGAGGCATGTCTAATATGGCTTTCACTTTGGAAGGATCAACTTCAATGCCTTTGCAAGAAACTATATATCCCAAAAGTTTTCCTGATGTCACACCAAAGACACATAGTTTCTTAGGATTCAAGCATACCTTATACTCTTCCAGTCTTTTAAAGATTTTGTCTAGCACATTGAGGTGATCCTTACATGCCAAAGACTTTTCCAAAAGGTTATCCACATAATCTTCCATTAACTTGTGCATCATATCATGAAATATTGTTGTCATAGCTCTTTGATATGTGACACCGACATTCTTGAGACCAAAAGGCATGAAATTCCAGTAGTATGTACCCGAAGGACACGTGAATGTTGTTTTATGTTGATCTTCAGGGGAAATCCAAATCTGGTTATAACCCGAGAAACCATCCATGAGGGACAACATCTCATATCCTGTTATAAGGTCAACTATGATGTCTATGTTTGGTAAGGGAAAGTTATCCTTTGGACACACTTTATTCAAATCTTGAAAGTCTATGTAGATGCGTATCTGGCCATTTGGATTTGTAATTGGTACATGATTTTAAATCCATTCAACATAGTCTATTGATCGTATGAATCCCACATCTAGCAATTTCTTAAGTTTAGCTATCACTAACAAGACGATCTGTGGGTGCATCTTTCGCAGGTTCTGTTTTATCGGCTTAGCATCTAGAAGTAATGGAAAATGGTGCAAGACTAGTTGTGGATTCAACCCAGGCATATCGGCATAGGACCATGCAAAGTTAATATTACGCTTTGAAAAGAATTTGTGAAATTCAAGTTTCTCTTCCTCTGTCAAAGATGCTACAAAGAGGACAATTTTGGGTTCTTCTGTTGTAGCTATGTTGACTTCCATGGCATCCTTTATGAGCATTGCTATTTTTTCCTGAGTCATGGGTAGAAAGTCCAACTCTATCCTTGGGCACCTCAAAGAGGTTTTCAACCTCAAATACGTCATTTATTTTTACTTTTTTTATCATCAGAAGGTGCCTTTCAATTTTCACCTAAACACATTTCATGTTTTGTTTTGTTTTTGTTTTTATTTTTGCAACTAGAGGATGGTGTATAGAAAATCCAACCTTGTGGTTCCCATTTGGTATGCCCTCTCATAGTCCCATGAATTTTGAAATGGCCTCATCATTATGAAATATGTTCGTAATTGGCAGGCCCTATTGATCCCAATCAATTAGCTATGGGTATACAACGAAGATACCATCATTAGTATTGGAAAATGGTGGGGAAGAGGTGGAAAGAATGCATACATATTAAAAAAGGTTAAAGATAAAATTGTCATCTTCCAACTCCCATTCGGATTCTATCCAGTATTCTCCTTCACTCGATTCGTACTCATTGTCAAAATAAGGGACAAATGGATTGGAATTGGGGTTGGTAGTGTCATGTGGCAAGTCAGATGAGTCCAAATGATGATCATTAATGTCAGATGGTTGGACATGCATGTCAAGATGAGGGCCAATGGGATCATAAGATAATTTAGGCTTGTCATTGTTCCTTGGGCAAAAGAGTCTATCCTAGTCTTCTCTTTTCCTTGGGATTTTAGGGTTGTTATTATTTTGTGCTAGATCAATCTTAAAAATTTGCCAAAATATTTCTTCAAAAGTAGGTTCTCTGGGTTCAAGGAATAATTCATCAAGGAAAAAGTCACTCAAGGATCACTGGGAGCCAAATTCCCATTCATGTGAGTCAATTTCAGTAAGGGAATCTTCAATAGTCTCGACACTTTCCAAAGCATTCATGCTTTCACCTGAAAGTACATTAGTACATCGATCATCATTTTCAGGTAGCCCATACCCTAACCCAAGATACTTTGGTCTTCAGGAAGGTATTATAGGTTCTTGCATTCCAATTTTATTTTTGCCAAGGCCACTAGTTCCATTGTAGCCTTTGTTGTACATCTGGACTGGTAATGGGGATGGATCTTCTAAGTCTTTGTAGATCCAAGTCGATAAGTCTTCAATGTCTTCCTTGTTCATGTCACCCCATTTTATAAAAAGCCACATTGGAGGAACTTTGAAAATTTCTTTAGGCTCCATTCTGAAACAAGGTCGACCATAGGCCTTAGGAGACTTGGGTATTTTGGTGATGTAGTAGGCTGTGTTCAATTTATACTCTCCACATCCTTGGTCTTGGATCTTGATATTAGGATCAACATTTGGGATGGAGGGAGATGGTGTGGATGGTTTGGCAAGCATGGACCGAATCAACGAATTTGGAAGAAGAGGAGGTCGATGCTTCATGGTTAATGGGCACTTGATGTTCTAAAATACCCCTTAGATTGGTGCAATACTAGAAAGGATCGAGGTCTCCATGTATGGTGATTTCAGTGCCATCAAAAGGAAACTTCAGGCATTGGTGGTAGGTAGATGGAACAACTTTTAAGGCATGAATCCAAGGTCAACCAAGAAAGATGTTATAGGGTAGTTCAAGATCTAGGACTTGAAATGTTGTATCCATAATGATCGGCCCAACTTGGATAGGAAGTGTGTTAATTCCATGAGAGGAACGTTCCTCATCATCATATGCCTTTATAATAATGCTCTTGGTAGCGTCTACACAAGCATCAAAGAAGCCTAGAGCTTTAACCAATTTTAGGGAGCATATGTTCAATCCTACTCCACCATCTACTAAAACTTGTCTAACCTTATGTTTATGAATAAAGACTTCGATGTGTAATGCGTCATTATGATTGGATTTTGGTGACGAATAGTCTTGGTCTGAAAATGTTATGTGATGTGGAGTGGTTAGGTATCCCAGCATGGCTTCAAATTGGTTGACATCAATGTCATGAGGGATAGAAGACTCTTGTAAAGTTTTGTCGAGTATGGCCTTGTGCGCAAGGGAAATGCATAATAGCTCAAGTATAGAGATTTGAGTATGTGTTTTACCTATTTGGTCAATAAGGTTGAATTGTCCCTTAGGTTGTGACAATTTTGTGGATGGATCAGATTGTGACTATTTAGCGGACGGGTCAGGTATCGTAATTTTCGGTTGTCTAGGAGGAGGGCCAACTATAGAGACTTTTCCACCATGGGTAGTGGCATTACATTCAGGTGCTCTTTTGATAGTAATGGTATTGACATATTCATCAACCGCTCGAAGGTGAGTAATAATGGGTCCACTAGAATAGTCGAAGGTGGTGTGGGTATAATTGGCATGATTATTATTAGTCTTAGGACTTGACATAGAGGGATTATTCGAATTGTGGTCTTGCAGTGGGTTTTTGTGAATAGTATGGTCTATGTTTGACACAAATTGTTGTCCACCCAGTTCAATTGTGCAATTTTCGATGAGGTCTTGTACTAGATTTCTTAGTTGTCGATAAGAGGAGGTTTTATTCCCTTTAGCACGGTGGTAATCATAGAAAGAATTGTCATCCTTCCATGATGGATTAAACTGTCCTAGGTCATATGGCTTAGGGTCTTCTAATGTGATGACACCATTTTGAAGGAGCTTCTTAAGGACGTCTTCGATTGGTTCACCCAAGGGAGTATATGTGCGTCTCTTTGGGAATTTCCTAGTATGTCATGGCTACCCTTGTTTTTGACTATTTTGATTGTTGTGACTATTTTGAATGGCATTAACAATAGGTTTTGGTGTAATCATTGGTGTGTTTTGCAGTTGAGCTCCTTTAAGAGTGAGTATCAGACCTGTTTTGTTTACCGCCTTAGCGTCAACAACGACATCATTGGTAATGTGTTTATTCTTGACCCAATATTTATTTTTGTCTATAGGTGGGTTTGTGCTTGTGTTCTTAGGGCCATATTTTAGTTCTCCTTTAGCAATAAGGGCCTTCTCAAGTTGGAAACCCTTTTCGACTAAGTCTGTGAAGGTTGTGTAGCAGTGGACTTGCAAGCCATATTTTAATGGGCCTAAGAGGTTTTGAACAAACATGTCGACTTTTTCTTTCTTGGGTATGTCAATATGGAAATGACTTGCTAAAATTCTCCATCTTTGGAAGAATGGAATGAAAATCTCACCAAATTCTTCTTGTGTAAGTGTGCATAGGTTGGTAATGGAGACATCTGTGTCAATGTTATAGGCATAGTTTTGTACAAATTTGTCTGCAAGTTCATCCCATGATTTTATTCCCTTTTGTAAAGTGGAAAACCATTCAAGTGCGGGGCCTACAAGAGTCTTAGGGAAGAGTCTCATCAAGTAAGTATGTTCATAGGAAATGTCCATGCAATTGGTTGTGAATTCTCAAACATGTTCAAGAGGGTTTGTCTTGCCTTTATATTTAGTGAAGTTTGGCACCGTGTATCTAGGAGGGAATGGTGGCATGTATAGGCTTGTGTCGAAAGGGTATCGACATAGGTCATATGATGTGTGTGTCTTTATCTATTGCATTTTCATACTCTCCACTTGTTTTTGTAAGTTCGTGAATTGGGTTGTAAGTGCGTCAATTATGGGATTGTTCGCTGCATCATACATGCTAGTGATAGGTACTCCATGAGTCCCCATTTGATGTGAAGATGCATTTTGATATTGTTGTGGAATGTTTTGATGTGAGATGCATGATGTTTTTTTATTTGAATGTTGTTGGTGTTGCAAGTTTTGATTAGGGATATGTTGATTGGTATGGATGTGTGACGCATATGTGGGAATGCGTCCTTCGACCATATTAGTCGATATTTGCGAGATGTGTTGACCTTGAATATTTTGGTGTCCAAATGAAGTCATATGTTGTGTAATTTGATTGCCTTGTCCAAATTGGTAGAATTTTCCATGAGGAATGTTGGTGTTTTTGCTTTGAGGGATGTGGGTATTGGTGTTAAGTTGTGATGACATGCTGACATTTGGTTGCGGTCGTGGAATGGAAATCCATTGTTTATTTCCCCCAAAGGGGTTGAATGAATTTGTTCCCAAGGCATTATTCAAAGACCCAATAAAAGGATTTGAGGATGATGTTCCCATGGCAATAGATGAAGCTCCCACTAAGGGGTTTGAAGAGCTTGCTCCCATTGTTGAGGATCAAAAGGTAGCTCCAATTAACTATGAGGATGTTGTTGACATTGTAGGCATTGATTGTGACATGGCTTGTGACATAGTTGGTGTCCCTCGAATGGATGTTGCATTGATTGTGTTGGAAGTATTTTGGTTGGATGTGTCATTAGAGGATAGTGCTTGTGGAAATTTGTGATGTGGCACCAACAAAGGTATTGTTTGCATTGTTTTGGGGTTGACTAGTGTAGGAGGCATTATTTGCATTGTTGTTGTTGGCATTGTGATTAGGTGATGCTACTCTTAGAGTGTTAATGCTGAAGCCACGTGGCAATTTAGTCCCTTGGTATAAAAGCATGGCTAGATATCTTTGTGGATAATGTAAGACTAAATCTTCCACAAAGGAGGCTACGTCAGGATTTTGTGTGGCGAATTCTAAATCTTCCCTAAATACATGACCATTTTCATCTCTCTATATGAATGATTCGAAGGGGTTACGTGAAGAAGATGGCATGTTCATGTCATTGAAAGGATTGATAAAGGATGTGTCTTGGTTCATGTTTTGATTCATGTCATTAGGAAAGTTATAAGTGTTGGTGTCTTGTCCAAAATTAGCCATTTGTCTTCTTTTTCTTTGAAGCTTAGTCTCAACCATATAAGGAGTTTCTCAAATTAGGAAGAAGGATGAAAATGACAACTAGATAATGATACCATGTTTTTGGATTTTTTGAATAAGGGATGCAAATGCAACTATGATAAATTTTGTCTAAGGGAAATGGAAAATGCAAAAGGACAATGAAAACTAAGATGAAAGAAATGACACTATTCTTTTGGATTTTTGGAATAAGGCATGCAAAATGAGGACTAAGGTATGCAAATGCAAAGGTCTAAGTGATTTGGAAAAGGTTACTCAACCACCCAAAGCTTGATCTATGTCTCAATTTGGACCATCAAAGGACTTATTGGTGTGACTAAAGGACAAGATGACAAGATGACAAAGTGAGGTTTTCTAACTAGACTTTTGAGTTGGAAAGGTCTCACAAAAAGGACAATGAATATAAGGAGTGAGTTTGACTAAGTCCAATGATAACCTACTCTTGAAGGCAATGATTTTGCAAAGTATGGTAAGTTTCTCTATTCCAAAATCTGCAAATTAAATGAGGACCTAAAGACTGGTTTATTGCTGGAAATGAAGATAATGGACTCTAAGGATGCAATTAATTTTTTTGCAAGGATAGACCTATGGGAGAATGCAAGCTAAAGGATGCAAAGAATGAAGGATTTGAGAAATTCCTTGTTTGGTTTTTAACAGAGGCTGCTGGAAAAAGATGTTTGATAGTAGATTGGACAAGTTTGATCTCAGGTTTTGGATCGTGACAGTGTTTTTTTTTGCTAGGCAATTGTGTCATTTCAAGTCACAGATGCATCGCAGTTTGTCAAATGCGTGATAGTTTCAACGAATGTGGCATTATAGGTAACAGATGCGGCTCAAGAAAGCAATTGCAATGTTCTTTAAATCAAATGCAGTGTAGTACAGGCAAATGCATTGCACAAAGTAGTGAATGCGGCTTATCAGAGCGAATGCGTTACAGAAAGTGTCAAATGCGGTTCAATAGAGTGAATGTGTTGCAAGCAGAATGAAAGTCTAGTTTGTTTGTAATTTTGGAAAAAAAATAGAATTGTTTCAAGTTGAATGATTGTTTCTAGGTTTGTGAAAGGTGTTTGTTTGTTTCAATATCTTCAGAAAACACTTGGAAAACACAATATTTTGTCTTTGAAAATTTGAAAACACGCACAATAAAAGCAAGCACAATCCTAGTTTAGTCAAGGACAATATTCGCTAGATTCCACATGGGTTTCCCTAGACACACTTATTCTTAGCGGGTGAATCCAGAAGCTTGGCTACACAGGCTCCCCCTTACATTGCACTTACTTCTCAGGTCAACCAAGCTTCAAGCCTCCATAAATCTCCCATGGTAGACTTATCACCTCTACTAAGAATTATGAGAATGTGGATGCCTTGGCAACGACCGTTGTTGTGCTAGCAAATAGATGGGTTTCTGGCAACTACACAAAGGTTTTTAGTTCAGGACCCCCATTTGAGTGTCCACACATGGGGAAATATTAGCTCTGATAAGGAGGAACTCTAGCTTGAAGAGGTTACACTCAATAGGGTTTTGGGGAGTTCACTTGTCTGTGTGACACATCTGCACTCGTAATCCTAAGTTTTCCATTAGGATTCACATTTGTATACTTGTTGGGGGTAGCCCGGCTAAAGAGCTTCATTTCCAGTTTGAGTCACCTTGGGGTGAGTACTTTTTCCCACCAAGGAAGGCCCAATTCCTAGAGTCAATAACAGTTTCTCTTGCACCCAGGATCACACAAGTGCGCAAGAGGAGAGGATACTTCTATTATTGAATTAAGGTGACACAAGATTGGAGACACTTGTGAATTTTAGTTACCAAAATTATAATGTGAGGAAGACACTTAAGATACTTTGTTCTTTTTAAACTTTTAACTTGAAGTGTGAAAGACAAAGCTCATTTTAAACCCATGACATGAGAATGCATTTTCATTTTAACCATACGAGTTTCAATGCATGATTGTGCTCATTTTAAGCCCATGACATGAAAATGCATGTAAATTTTAACCATATGAATGTGAATGCAAGTTGTTGTTTGTTGATTTTTTGCCTTAAGGAAGTTGAAAATGAAATAAAAGATCAATAAAACAAGGTTAGACTCCTCGCCACATGCTGCCAACAGAACATTAGTAACCCAAAACCCCTAAGCTACTAAATGGAAAAGAGAAATCTGGAAAAATTCTATAAAATCCAATTTTTTTTACCAGACGATTGTGTCATTCTACAAGTCAAATGCGTCGCAGGGCAGAATCTGGAAATTGCCAGGCAGATGCGTCGTTCTGCATAATAAATGCATCTCAGGGCCAAAGGTTGAAATTTGCAAACAAATGAGTCGACTTCCAAGGAAAATTCCTCACGGTATGGTGAATGCATTGTTCTGCAAGGTGTATGTGTTGCATTAGATCAAATGTGTCACGGTAATTCAGATGCATCACGAGAAACAAAAAATGCGTTGCACCATACCTGTACTTGCAAAAACAAAAAAAAGCCATATGGAAATATGGAAAATATATTATTTTGGCATTAGATTCGCTAATGTAATTAAAGGAAATATTTAGGTTAGCAGATTAGTGCATAAATAAACAAAACCCAAAGTAAGCAATGAAGTACATAGGAGGTAAATAACATGAAAACAAAGAAAGATAATACCAAGTGTTTTTAACCTCCATGATTCACCTTCATTGCACCTTCTCTATTTGTTGCAATATGTAGTTTGCCCTCAGATTTTGTGTGAGCAACCTATGACTATGCCAATTCCCTAAGCAAATGTTGAAGGATTCTATCACAAATACTACACTATGCAACTATGCAACTAGTAAGCAACTATGAAGTAAGCCTAAAGTATGTAAATGCCAAGATGTCAAAATGCCAAGAGATGAAGTATGCCAAAGACAAGATTGCATGTGATGTAGATGTCAAAATGAGACCAAAATTGCCATTTTATAGAAAAACCAATTTTGGGTGAATGGCCAAGATTGAATATTGACAAATGCCTTAGAATCAATGGACAAGATTCAATGTGACAACCCACAATTAAGGTTAGGGCAATATTAGGGTGAATTTGAAATGAATGGTCAAAATTTGATTTTAGAAAATCAAATCAAGGGACAAGATTGCATGTGACAAGGAGATAAGAATGACATAAAAAAGAGAGCTAGAAAATCAAATAATATTAGAAATTATTTGATTTATGGAGGAAAGTTGTTATTTTGAATTAAAAATTAATTTAATTCAAAAAGGTGGGGTCATGTGAGAGTAAATAATTAATTTAAATTTTTTACTAAGAGAGGGAAAATTAGAAAGTGAGACCATTTTAAATAAATAATTTTATTTAAAATTGGGAAAATGCCAAGGTGGACAATAATTAAATAAATTAAAGAATTTAATTATGAGAAGACATTTAGAAATTAATGATGTATTTAAATAAATAAATAAAATTTATTTATTTAAATAAGTAGGATGAAATAATGGACAAAGATAATTAAATAAATTTAAGAATTTATTTAATCATGGAAAGACATTAGAGAATTAGTGACATATTTAAATAAAATTTATTTATTTAAATAATCAAGAGGAATAAAAGGCATAAATTAATTAAATAATTATGAATTATTTAATTAATAGTTGAAAGTAGACTATAGGACATAATTAAATATTTTAATTATGCTAGGAGGAATGTGGCAAAAATAGAGCTTGTAGGCCTAGGTCATTTTTATGTGTCTACACTTTTCATACTTCATAATTCTATTTATTTTGTTAAAGCTAGTTAGCTAGGTGGTTAGTAGGTTCTCTGGTGTTTTACATAGCATTTCACGTTTTCTAGCCGTACAGATGCCAGTGCGCTCCTCTATCGTCCCAGAACCACGCTGCTGTCCTCAGACAAAGAGCTGTCTGAGGTGCAGTTTGAACTCCAGAAATCAACTTGTCTAGCTTCGTTTAGACTTTCAAATCTATAGAATGACAAAAGCACTTGAGAGTGCTCTTCATTCTCGATTCTTATCCCAAACACTTGTTAGCTTGAGGTAAGTTAGGGCAGCCCTCCGCTCTCGGCTCTCCATGACCTGGGGCCTTAGTGTGGTTGGTCCCCCTCGCTTACATTTTTGGTGAACTTGACGTGAACCATTTTGGTTCCATTTAGCAGTGCTGAAAGTTCCTTTCCTCGTATCCTAGGAGCATTGTGGGTGTGAGTGTTGTGAGGCACCTAGCCTTGTAACCTGACTTACGACCCCTAGTGACGTAGTTGGAAGGTTCCATAAGCATCGTAGAACAAAACCTTAATTGGGTCACTGTCCAATTGGAAAACCTTTGGGGGCTCTGTGAAAGTGTTGTTTAGTGTGAGAAATGGCCTCCTTTCTACATCTTCCTATCCCTTTCATGCAGCTTGGGAGTTGTTCTCCTAGTATAAATTTCATCTCGTAGGACCAGAAAATGGGTTATAATAGAGAGCCATCTCCTCTTTACATTCCTGGATGAATCAACATAAACAATGTGACATGTGTTCTTGTTGACTTGACATGTCGGGTGAATGTTATAACTAAGGAGATTATGCTGATCAATTTCTTGCATAAAGATGGGTACGCCACACGTAAAAGTACCATTTGTACACATAAGAAAATTTTTGTACCTCCCCTTGGTAGCATAACCTTGTCGATCCTTGTTGGACCTAAGTTAGTAAACTTGCTTTTTGACATAATTTCGAGGTCCAAACTCTTAAAAGTGAAACTAGGTATCCCCTGGTTGGTAGCTATGAATGTAGTTCCCTCGATGGTGCATAAATGTCTAAAATTTATCCATGAGGGTTTAGTGCATGCAATCCATGACACCGACTATAAACTGTCGGTTGTGTGTGGCACCTATTCTCTAGACCACTTTTGGCCTACACTTGTTGGTTCACTTCCACCTAGGATGGACCTCTTGTACTAGACCTATGAGAAGTACAAGAAAGGGAACTTAATTCCTAAGGCGAGGTACCCTCCATCTCCCTATGCTATCTCACATAGGGCTTGTTTGAAAGTTGACAATGATGCCACCACAACTCAGAGAATGGAAGAAGAGAAACACTCTCAAGGTCCCTCTTCCTCCTCCTCTACTGCCCCACCTATCTCTTCTTCTTGCCCTGCTATGGTGTCATTGGATTCTACTCCGTGTCTACCCTTTGGTGCCCACTTGGCGAAAGCCCAAGCATCCTACATTTGAACTTCCTGTTCTGCCCACAGAGCCTAGGCCTATTCCATATGGTAGAGGGAAGGGTCCCCTCAGGGAATCTTCTATGTGTTGTCCTCCGTGACACCCTACTGCTCCTACTCCTAAAGGAGTGAATGGGAAGAGGCCCGTCGCTAAGGCACTAGAGCCAACTAACCCCACTATTATGTCAACCTCTTCTCAATCTCTTCCTCTTGCTCCCATCTAGGTGTCTCTCCCTTTGTCGAAGATGATCGTGATGGACACTCCTATGGCTAAGTAGGAGCCTTCTGTTTCATCTTAGCTTCCGATCTCTAGCTCCCAAAGTTGCAAAAACTACCTTGCGCATGAGTGCAAGCATCGGCGAAAGGCTTTGGAGAACGAGCAAGCCACTTTGCAGAGGAAGGAAGGGAAGTCAATCACCCCTATTTTAGGGCCTCTTTCCATGTCCTCCTCTCCCATCCCCTCTGCTTTAGTTCAATAAAATTTGGTTATGCTTTCGGCTCCTGCTGCGAGTGTGGACACCCCTGACCCTAAAAAGGTGTAGATTTGTTGATTGCTCCTTTAGTTGAGTTGCCTCTCTTGATGTCCCTTCTGGACATCCTGCCATTCCCTAAATTTGTGGACATGCTGAACACCTTGGTGGTGTCTATCGCTGTTTTCTCCTCCTCCTCCATGCCTCCTACCTCATCTATGGGGAGCTCACATCCTCTGACGAAGAAGAAGGTGGAGGTTGGCCCTTCTAGCAATGGGGGTGTAAGAGGAGTCCACCCTCTTCAAAGGGTGGTTTTGCATTAGAATTCACCATCCTTATGACGAAAGAAGCACCAGTGTCCCCAGAGTTCGTCACTGCTCCTGAGTCACTCGATGAGCCTAGCAATGAATCTCTGGTGTTGCCTCCCTTGTCTTTTGTGGTAACACATGGCACTCCTATGAAGTGCATGTTTAACTCTTTGGACAAGGTCTTGTCCTTATTAGTGACCTTCACAAAATCGCTGACCTTTACTCCACAGGAACTAAGCAGAGGAGAGCCTGAAGAGTCTCCTTCTTTGGATTTTGTTGCGGGAGGGTCAGAGGGTTCCCCCCTTAACATTCCACCACTACAGGCTTGTCCTCCTTCTTTGTATAATGATCTAGATTGGGAAGTAGACAACCTCTTAGTCAATGAGTGTTAGGGGGGCGCCTCTTCTTTACCTTTAGATTAGGTGTGTGTGTTGTGTTGTGTTCCCCTATGCTTGCATTATGTGTTCCTGGATGACCCTTGTCACCCTTGTAGGTGCTTGGATACAAGAGTGATTATGTATCATAAAACTTCCTCTATTTGTGGCATCATTATTCCTTTGTTATTGTATTGATTTTTGACAAATTGAGGACAATGCAAAGTGTTTGGGGCATTCAGGCTTCCATTCCATGTTGAACCAATTTTTTATTTTTATTTTGTCTTCTCGTCCATTCTTCATATGGTCTGATATAGTAGGGGGTTGATGACATTTCATCTATATACTATTATTATACTTATATATATTTACGAGTAGCTCTAATCCTAAAATATCAGATCGCTCCTGTGTCCCTTGTTTGTGATATTATTTCTTTCACAGTTTTGTTATCTTTCTCTCTTCTTTGCTTGAGTTGTGATGTTGCGGTATTCATGTATTGTCCCTCGTGTTTGTGAGAACATCACCACAGTGACATCTTGTTATGTCCCATGGGCCACAACATCACTTTTTCATTTTCTCTTTTCTCTCCTTAAGATGCCATGTGCCTTGTGTTCGACACGCACCATCCTAGGGGGGGGTACCATGTCAACTTCAATTTTCAGAAAATGCATTCAGTGACTAACAAATCTTTTCTCAAAAATCATTGCAAACTTTTTTAAAAATTGCATTTTCAATAAGGACCCCTAGCGAAACGTGTTTCCTTTGTCATGGGTTCGCAAAGAAAGAAGAAATTTTCCTCTGAGGGAGACATCTTTTCCTATGGGAGAAGCCTGACCTTCCCCTCACGAGGGGAATTTTGTCCTTTCAAATTCCTTGATTGTACTTGTTTTCCTGTGTGGGCAACTTGTTTTCCTAACATGTTTTATCTCTAGTTAACATGTGTTTATGCTGCCGAGAGCCCAGCGCTTGTGGAAACACTAAGTCCAAATCTGTAGAGTCCCATACATTGGAGTTTACTTCAGAGAGTGCTTGGGAGAATGGCTTCTTTGTAGGTCACGAGGCCTATAAAGGCGCTGCATCTGAGGTTTTGTTCATCTCTGGTTTTACCCGGTGCCAATCGCCTTTGTTCCAAGCTTGTGGATTGCAAGCTACAGATCAGCACCAGTTGAACCTCTCAGAGGTGGCAGGTTCTTTTCTGTACTTTTTGAGCTGCTAGATTGGCCGGTTGCTTCTCGGCCGGTTTGGTGCATTTCATCATCTATTTTACTAAATACTTATCGATACTCATGCTCACTAAAGTGGGGGAAAAACTACCATGTCAACCCCAATTTTCAGAAAACACATTCACTGACTAATGAAACTTTTCTAAAAAATATTTGCAAACTTTTCTGAGAATACTTGTTCTCCAGCGGACCCCTGATTGGAGCGTTTCCTTTATCATGCATTCGTAAAGAAAGAAAGTGGAGAATTTTCCTCTGAGGAGGGAGTAGCTTTTTCTACATGAGAAGTCTTGACCTTCCCCTCATGAGGGGGAATTTTCTTCCTTTCGAATTCCTTGATGAAGTGAACATCTTTCGAAAGGATTCCTTGATGTTGAATTGGTTTGTAAAAAATGCTCTCACTTTCAAATGGCTGCGTCCACTTCCAGGTGAACCCATTTTGCTTTTAAAGAGGTTGAGACCTTTAGCTTTTCAATTTTCTTGTTATATGTGATTTAATACCTTGTTTTCACAATGGCTGTTTTTGTTTTCTAACATGTTTTATCTACTTAATATGTTGGCATACCGCAGTCGCTTTATTAGTGCTCCAATCTAACTCTATGGAGTCCCACCATTTAAGGATTCCTTCATGAGAGAGTACTTGGGGGAATGCTTTCTTTGCAGGTCCAAGGACTTGTGAAGTGCTTGCATCCTATGGGATTTGTCCATCATTGGTATGCAGGACTTCAATGTGCTTTGTTCAACTTCATAGTTCTACGAAGCTACATAGTCCTTTTGTTCAAACCTCCTCAGGAGAGAGTACCTATGGAGTCCTTTACCTGCCCTGTACTTTCGAGCTCACTAGATTGCGGTCTAATTCCTCGATGGCTCAGGTATATTATTCTAATTTTTTGATCTACTTTACCAAACACTCATCGATACTCATGCTCGCTAAAGTGAGGGAAAAATGTATAGGAGCGAATTTTCACCCCTTGTGTAAATTCCCCTTTTGCATAGTGTCACCTTAGAAATTCAAACCCGATGGAAAAATTCCACATCACCCATCCGAAGTGCATCCACTTGGTGAGTGTTGTGTGTGTCGGTGGGGGAATTTTTGTTACAACGGAGGTTTGACTAAGGTAAACCCCTATACAACCCCAACATTTTCCCCCTCTTGCATGTGTGTAGGTGAACGTGTTTGTGGAGCTTGCTGGCGAACTAGAGCTTTAGTGAGTTGATATTCATCACCCTTGTCTTCATCTACTTGCTTCATCTTTTATGTAGCTACTTTTCATACTTCTTAATTCTATTTATTTTTTTAAAGCTAGTTAGCTAGAAAGTTAGTAGGTTCTCTGGTGTTTTACAATGTATTTCATGTTTTCTAGCTGTACGGACACCAACATGTCGTGCTATTGTCCCAAAATTGCGTTGCCATCCTTGGAAAGAGAGCTATTTGAGGTGCAGTTTGAACTCTAGAAACTGGCTCATCTAGCCCCATTTAGACTTTCAGATCTGTAGAGTGACAAAAACACTTGAGAGTGCTCTTCATTCTCGATTCTTATCCCAAACACCTATTATCTTGAGGAAAGTTAGAGTAGCCCTCTGCTCTCAGATCTCTGTGACCTTGGGCCTTGGTGTGGCTCATCCCCCTCTCTTACAAGTAGAATTTTTGTTATTCTATTTATGTATTTTCACTGTCTCTCTGTACGGATGCCAATGCACCTATGAGACACCAACGTGTCGCGTTGTCGTCCCTATTGCATGTTGTCTTCTAGTAGAGAGTTGAAAAATTCACAGTCTAGGTTCTAGAAACCTTCTCGCTTATTCGAAACATAACCTTCAGGTCAATAGATTGATAGAAGCATTGACAATGCTCTTAATTCTCTACCCTTAGCATCAAACATTTGTCCAATTTGAGGTAGATTAGGGAAGCCTTCAACTCTCAGCTCTTTGTGACCTAGAGCCGCTGAGTGGTCAGTCCCCCTCCTCTACATTTTGGTGAACCCAATATGAACATTCTGATTCTGTTTGGTAGTGATGAAAGATCCTTCCCTTGCATTCTAGGAGTGTTGTGGGTGTGAGTGTTGTAGGGCGCATAACCTTGCAACCCAACCTATGACCCCTACTGGGGTAGTTGGGAGGTTCCCTAAGCATTGTGGAATGAAACCTTGAGTGGGTCACCATCTAATTGTGAGACCCTTGGGGGCTCCTGTGAAAGTTCTATCTAGTGTACATAAAGATGGCTTCCTTTTTGCATCTACCCATCCCATCCATGAAACTTGTGAGCGGATCTCCCGCTATACCATTTACCTCACAAGATTTTCCAATTAACTCTAATAGAGAACCATCCCCTTTGTACATCCTCGTGCATATCAATAGGAATACTGTAACTGGTGTTATCATTGACCCTACATGTTGGGTGAATGCTATTACAAAGGTAATCATGTTGATAAAATTATTACATAAGGATGGATATGATGAGTCTAGAAGAACTATACGTACACACGATGGGATTTCCATCCCTTCCATTGATTGTATCACCTTGTCAATCTTGGTTGGGCCCAGGACTATAAATTAACTCTTTGATATGATCCTAGGGTATGAACTGTTCAGAGTGAAACTAGGAATTCCCTGGCTAGTTTCCATGAATGTAGTTCCCTCAGTAATTCATAAGTGCTTGAAGTTTTCCCATGAGGGTTTTGTGCATGTAGTCCACGATACCGGTTACAAACCAATGACCGCGCGTGGGGGCTACTCATTCGATCACTTTCAACTTGCCCCTGTTGGTCCGCTCTCTCCTAGGATGGACCTATTGTATCAAACTTATGTAAAATATAAGAGAAGGGGCATGATGCCAAAGGTGAGATACCCTCCTCATGCCATTTCATATAGAGCTTGCATGAAGGAAAAACAGGAGGCTTCCTTGACCACTCAAAAAAGGGAAGAGGAGAAGTTCCCTCAGGGCTCCTCTTCCTCTTCTTCTATTGTACCACTTGTCACCTCCTCTCACCCTACTGTGGCACCATCAACTTTCGCTCCTATGCATTTGCTGGGGAGTCCAATGGTGCCCACTTGGTGAAAGCCCAAGCATCCAACATTTGAACTTCTTATCTTACCCATAGTTCCTTGAGCTACTTTGTATGGTAAGGGGAAGGGTCTCCATGGAGCGTCCTCTATGTCTCGACCTCCATAGCCTCCTATTGCTCCTACCTATAAGGTCATGAAAGGGAAGAGTCCCACCGTTGAGGTGCTAGAGTCGACTCCCCCTGCTATTATTCCATCATCTTCTCCATCTCTTTCTCCTCTTCCTGTCCAGGAGTCCCTCCCTTCATCAAAAATGATTTTGATGGATACTTTGATGGTTGAAAAAGAGTCTTCCATCCCTTCTTAGGCTACATCCTCTAGCTCCTAGAGTCATAGAAATCGCCTTGCGCGTGAGTGCAAGCACCAGAGGAAGGCTCTGACTCTTGAACATGCCACCTTGTAGAAGAAGGAAGAAGAGCCAACAACTCCTACTTTGACATCTTTTGTTGTGTCCTCCACCTCTTCTACTTCAGTTCCCTCTGCCTTAGTCTTGCTTTTGGCTCCCTCTGTGAGTGTGAATGATCCTCACCCAAAGAGGGTGCAGGTATTCATTGCTCCTTTGGTTGAGCCTCCCCTTCTGATGTCCCTTTCAGACATCTCGCTCTTTTCCAAACCCACAAACATGTTGAATACCTTGGTGGTGACCGTTGTGGTTTTCTCATCTTCCTTTGTGCCCTCTACTTTATCTGTGGGGATTTCACATCCCTCAATGAAGCGAAAGATAGAGGATGACCCTGCTAGCAATGGGGTCAGAAGAAAGGTCCGCCTTCTTTAGAGGGTGGTTCTGCATTGGCCTACATTGTCCTAGTGACAAAGGTAGCTTTCATGTCCTCCAAGTTCATCACTACTTTCAAATCATTCGGTGAGGCTAACAGTGGCTCTCGAGCATTGCCTCCATCGCCTGTCGAGTTGACACATGTCACTCTTGTAAAGTGCATGTTCAACTCTATAGATGATGTTCCGACCCTATCAGTGATTTTTGTGAGATCGTTGACGTTCACCTCATAGGAACTGAGTGGAGAAGACCTTGAGGGGCCTTCTTCCTTGGATCTTGTTGCAGTAGGGTTAGAGGGTTCCCCCCTTGATATTTTTCCCTTGCAGACTTGTTTTCCCTCCCCTTATAATGATCTAGATTGGGAGAACAATGACCACTTGGTTCATGAGGACTAGGGGTGCCTCTTCTTTATCTATAGATTAGATTGTGTGTGTGCATTGTGTTCCCCCATGCTTATTTTATATGTTCCCGGATGACCCTTGTCACCCTCGTAGGTGCTTGGATACATGAGTGTCTATCTGTCATAAAAAATCTTCTATTTGTCACATCATTCTTCTCCTTGTCATGTATTGATTTTTGACAATTGGGGACGATGCAAAGTGTTGTTGGAATTTAGGCCTCCCTTCCATGTTGACCCAATTTTTTTTTTCATTTTGTCTTCATGTGCCTTCTTTAGATGATCTGATATAGTAGGGGGTTTATGATAGTTCATTTATAT